>JAOVVF010000051.1:12010816-12024924 GCA_028565595.1 Duopalatinus emarginatus
CTCTCTCTCTCTCTCTCTCTCTCTCTCTCTCTCTCTCTCTCTCTCTCTCTCTCTCTCTCTCTCTCTCTCTCTCTGGCGCCCTCCCTTACTGTCTGAACACATGAAATTCAGAGGATCTCCTCCCGAAAGGCGAACACAGCGGTCAGAGAAGCGCTCGGCGACACCCCCCTCCCGTACAACATGGCTACAATTGTCACCTCCACCAGGTTTACGGAAGATTACCAGCTTTACGAGGAGCTCGGGAAGTAAGTGGCTCGTCTACTTTTTTCCGTGCCTTTCTGTCGGCGCAACTTGACTCCCCGTGTACGTGTAAATCCCATTGTTTTAGCTAGACGTTGACACTCGTCGTAGCTGCTCGTGAGGCTCGGTGAAAGCGCAGCACGTTGCTGCTTTCAGGATTAAAGCCGCGGTATGTACTAAAGAGGTCCGACATGCCGTGACTCGGTTTGATCAGATAGTGCTTTGGAAACGGCGTGTTTACGCATTTGACTTCACATTTGCTTGTGGTTAATGACAGCTAGGCTGCGATGAAACACTTCACATTGCCCTCAGTGTGCCAGGAAGCTGTTTGGTGTGACTTACAGCACTTTAAATCAAAACACCGACGATGGCTTTAAAGTGCGACTCTTTTAAATGCATGAAGGTCTATAGAGGACTATAGAGGTGTGTCGATATGACGGCTTCATATCGTCTGAAAATATCGCACCAGACCCGATATTAACCGACGATATCAAACTTAGCAGAATGGATTACTGACCCTGGGTACCTGTCTCATTAAACATCCTTATTTTATTTGTCCTGTGTATTTATTGTAAACATTGCCTTGTCTTTGCCTTTTAAATAGTTCTGCCCACTGTGTTATATGATGTACTATAAGCCCAAAGATTCCTAAAATTTCATTACACTCAGTTAGCTATGTAAAGCTATGTTAGCTATGTCACTCCAGTTATACTACAACTTTTATGTTGGTCTTATCAACGCTTTCTGTACCAGGTCTCTGTCTGCCCGGTCACTGCTACGCAGGTTTGAACGTGTTATGCTCAGTGAGATGCTCGCTGAAGACTAAAACTCAAACAAAACTCAGACGACTGCTGTCCGAGGATGGTGTGTTGTCACTTAGACGTCCACACATCCCTTTTCATACTGTCGACAAAAAACTTAATTCAATGACGGGTTAAAGCAAGCATCCTGCCTAAAGTCCTGATCTTTTCCCACTGGTCCCCTGAAATAAGCCCTAAGAGGAAGAAGATTCACGTCTGATGAAGAGGTGCATTAGTGGCTCGCAGTTCAGCCTCAAACATTTTTAATGAGGGAATATGAAAGCAGAAATTGAAAAGAAATCCTACAGCCAGAGCCCAGAATTATTTTTTTTGACTCGCTCTTGTAGAAGCCCACTTACTTAGCCTGACTTGACTTGTGTGTGTGTATATATATAATAATCCCAAAAAGTCAACGGTAAGGCAACCATCCTGTAGGCTACTCCTGGGCTAGTAGTTCAATATTCGAGCATTTAGACAGTTTTTTTTTTTTTAATTTTTTTTTTTATGTGTTTACATGTATGGGAATTACGCATCATTTTTATTTATTTGTTTATTTTTTGCAAATTTGCTTCTGCTATAGATAGTTCATTTCACATGTCAGCATTAAAGATGGAGCCATTCTCATCTCATCTACAGTTTGTTTAGTTGATTAAAAGCTATAGAAGAGGAACTAAAAGGTCAAACCAGTGGCTCAGTTATGCTTTAGGGGTTGTATATTTATTTTGCTGACCTGGTTTGCCTCCACTCATCCCCTTAGAATGAAACGTCACTGCAAGTCGATATGACATTCGTCTGGCTGGTCACTTTTATCCTATGATAAAACATTGCTATCCTGACAGGCTTGGTATCTTTCCCTAATCACTCTGTACAGGTCCGCAGAACATGACAGCTTGGTAAATAGATTAATAAAAAAAGTGATGTAAATCGTATTCTATTGGCTTTTACGGTCATCAAATCTCGTGTAAGTTGCATGACTATAAGAGATTTTGGAGCCATGTGTTAGAAAATCAAGGAAAAAAGGAGTGTTCGACACTAGTTCAATTCCAGAGACATGAATTAGTCCTAAGTTGTGCCTGTACAATACCTTACTAACGTACAGTATGTTGACTTTTCCTTTTATTTCTTTCCCACCTGTATCTAGTCATAATACCTGTGTCAGTGTCTGATGTACATCTCTATACATTCAGAATGAAATGCTGTTAAGAAGGTTTGAGGGATCCGATTTGGACAGGCGAAGAAACATTAAGGGTCTTTAAAATTTTTTCTTTTCCTATGGCTCCGTGCAGTTTTCACAAAATAATGATCTCAGTCACTTGTCAAATGCCGTACGATCCAGTTCTCTTTAATCTACAGTATAATCACATTTTATCAGTTACATCTCACTGGTAGCAGATGTTTATCACCTTGTGATATCTTGTATTTATCTGACAGTCATGTCCACTGCACAGCTCTTTGTACTATAGCAATACAGTTCTGTGGCCCTGCGACCTGCATTTGTCATGGCCCTGCCTCTTTGTGACACATTACAGATTGACAGCCATCCCGTGCGTTGCGTCAGTACCATCCAGCACACTGCATGTGTGACATCACTCTGTCCTTTTTTTTTTTCTTCTTTTTTTCTCAGGGGTGCCTTTTCTGTGGTGCGCAGATGTGTGAAGAAGTCCACAGGCCAGGAATATGCTGCTAAAATAATCAACACGAAGAAATTGACAGCCCGAGGTAAGGTTCGACGGTGGTCCTTGCTGCGTAAACTCGAGTGACATCATCTGGCTATGGCGTGCTAGTAAAATCTTCTCTGTTTTATTTATTTATTTATTTTACTGTTGTGAATGATGGGAGAAGTGGAGACAGAAGATCTGGCACGTTGGCTGTCTCCTGGGATTACATATCGTTAATAAATGAGCGTGCTCTTTAGAAAGAGGCTGCCTGACTGTCTCTTTTTTATGGCTCCAGGTGTTGTAGGGCGCACAGCAGTGCTGCGGTATGTGTTTGACAGAGAGACACAAGTTGCAATTCCAGCCAGGTCATGGTTTTCTGGGGCAACGAAGGAATGCGGAGCGCAATAAACGGAGCAGTGTGATGGCGGTGACATTTGATTCCTGAAATTGTGCAGTGCGAGTGAGTGAGTGTCACATGGGCTTTCTATGGCTGCTTTGTGTGCCTGAACGTTTCTAAACAACGTGCGGTGGTGCGAAAGTTTCATTTCAGAAATAATCTGCTTTTGATTGCTGTAGCACTAAAGCAGGTGAGAAAAAACAAGCAGCTTGGTGAGAGAAGTTTATTCCCTAGACGTAAACGCACGTTCGTTAATACAGAAGTTTGCTTCACGTCTTTGGAAACTGTAGTGGTTCAAGGAAGAGTTAATGGTCTGTGTTTTCCAGTGCTTTCCTTGCGAGAATATAAAAATACCTTAACCAGCACATTTATAGAAGATTTGACAAACTGGAAGCACATGGAAGAACGTCTTGGTTTCTTAGGGTAACATCTTACAGTAATAAATTCATCATATTTAAAAATCAATTTATTCAGAAATGAGAAACAGTTTGTCGTACCATGTCTCTTTAAGACCTTATTACTTGCGCTTCAGCGCTTTTGGACGTGTTCATTAAATATTTTGGCAGTGGCTAAGGAAGTACCTACTTCTTAAATACCCTTTCACTCTCCTTCATCCTGCCAAGCAGGAATTTTTTCATTCGGTTAATGGGAAAAGTGGTGCTCCGTATGGAGTGTAAGTGCCTCATCCGGGACTCGGCCTCTGTCTTTGATGAGCTACTTTTCTTTAGCAGTCGGACCAATTAAGGGCTGCTACAGAGGACCACACTGCAGCCGTGCCGTTGCAAGCTGAGCAAGAGGGCATGACCGTAAGCCCTGACTGGTCATATGGAAAAACGCCCTCTAAGCCAGGGACCGTTCCATTGCATTCTGCTCAGTTCAATTTATCTAGTGCCTGTGTGACATGGTTTGGATGTCCTTTCCCCCTCCTGCATACACACATTCGCTATGTGGTTTAGTGCTTCCGTGAAGAGTGGATCAATTCTCTGAATACCCTCTTGTCTTGAAAAATAGTTCTTCGTGCAGTGCTTCACCCCCTTTCCTGTCCTCGTCTTTTTCATCCTCAGACACTGAAGAATTTAGCTGAAAGATGTAGTGTGGAACTGTAATGACCCAGTGATTGGATGGGTTGACCCAGAGCTTGTTGCAGTAGCTAGGCAACCGTTTTCCCTGAGCTGTATTTGATTGGCTGGCATAGATGAGGAGGACACGACTAGCTGAGCGGGGGACGGATAGCTGGAGACCAGGAGACGTAGGGGGAAGATATGCACTGCCGGTTTGGCGACCTGTTTATCCATAGAAAGGGTGCAGTTGTGTACAGAGATGCTTTCTCATTTGATTGTTGTTCTGTGGCCGTTAACAGTTGGCCTGGGTGTAAGAAAGCCTTCCTGTGACTTAATTGTCTGATGCCTCTGTAATTGAACCATCTGTCCGTGCGTCCCACTCTGCCCTGTTCATTATCTTTGCTGGCGCACGGGTGTATGTGGTTCGCTATAGGGTCGGCCTAAAGATCTTGTACGTGCGTTGTCTAAATGAACCTTTCCTGGCTATTTTTTTACACTGCAGAGACGGTGCTACAGAATACACATATGAGTGATTCTCATTTCTGTCAGTGTAATCTGAAAATGCTGATTTGTTCAATATATTACATTATTTCTGTGACTTCATTTGTCTGAAACATTGTTTTCTGGCTCTTCTGCTCTTTCATCTGTGTATCCATCCCACCTTCGTTCTATTTGTGTGAGGATTGCTCTGTATTGAGGTTAATCCACTTATTTAATTGTAGCTCACTAAGTCTCTGGGGAGCCCTAAGAACAGTCTCTTGTTTTGCACTTGTGTGCAAAAGATGTGTAAATCATTGAAATGAATTGAAACATGGAGGGGGGGTTAAAAGATGTCCTTTGTAACGGAAAAAGAGTCCCAGTCATATATCACAGGCCTTTCAGCGTTACTGATCTATAACTCGTTATCATTTTCAGTCCAGGTTATAAAAAGCAACTCCTGTAGGTAGAATGATGTCAGAAAAACTGTTATAGACAAGCCTATGCTAAAGACATAGCAACGCCACTTATGTACATCAATGGTTGCTTCCTGCCAGTACACAAATAAAGGGTTAGACATCTGTGGAAACTTTATAGTAGTACAGGGTTTGTTTACATTTACCTTTACGGCATTTGGCAGACTCTCTTATCCAGAGCCACTTACAAGGTTACTGGTATTACAGGTAGGCCAACATAGTGTTAGCAGTCTTGCACTAGGACCCTTATTGGTGTAGCACAGATTGGTTGCCTAGACTGGGAATCAAACCCAGGTCTCTCACATGAAAGCCATTGTTCCACACCAACCACTGGCATTCCATGGGACCCCTGGTACATCTACATCTACAAACATCTCTGGTACATTAACACACTATGTGTGCCTCCCTTCTGACTAGTTACACCTGTTTGTGTCGTACCTTCATTCTGGTGGATTTGGCGTCTAGAGACACCAAATTATAGTCAGAGGAACAGTTTGTGGTTTTGCCATTCCCACCTAAGTCATCAGATCTCAGAATTCCGCAGGAAGTATGGTGTTCATTGCCTGCAAAATATTTCCGCAAGCTTGTGGAGTTCATGCCATGTCACATTTCTGCAGTCCTATGGTCCTGTCAAGTATCACACTGGTGTTCTTTGGTATCCAGACATTTGTCAAAAAGCAAAGCTTGATATCTTACACCCCATTATAGGTTTGTTATAAAGTTATAGTCAGGCAAACAACACTGGAATTGTGAGCTTTCCCCAGGAGATGCGGTGAGTTTAAATGACTGGGGATCTTGTTAGATTAGCTATTGACAGGCCTGTTTATTCCAGCCAGCCAGGCATGTGTGAGAAGAAGGCCTGTCTCCAATGGCCCAACAGCCTCTATAACCTAATGATGTGACCAGTTGTATCCAAACTCATTCTGACACCTGGGTCCATTAAGATTAGTGTCGCTGAGTCAGCGTGCAACGCCCCATACCTTTCCAGACCTCTTCCTCAAGTTAGCCTTTGGCTGCAGCTTTTGCTGTGCTTTAGTATTGCAGCAATTTTCACTATGCTAAGCCAATTTAAGCAATATAAAGGCAGAACGAGCTGAGGCAGACATTTTTGTAGGCATGAGACCCATTCAGGACTGAATGTGCATCTTGTAGTGCTTGGGCAGTGCATTATTGTATAGGGCAGCGATTAAAAATCCGCAACTCCTCATTTTGTCATTATTTCCATGTTATAGTGATCTGTGCTGTAACTAATTGATGTAGGATAACTTTCAATTGAATATAATAGAAACGTATGTAAAGCCCAGGTTATGAGTTATGAACAGGTTCCTGAGGACAGAGCGGTGGCTGTGTGTGAGTAAATAAAGGCACTAAAACCAGCTTCTCCATTCTTGCTACAGTTGTCAAAGAAGACATATTATAACAATGTCCCACAGGTTTCCTGTGGTTGTAATGAAATGTTTGTGACATTCTTTGGTCAAAATATCACATGGATCAGATACTTCAGGTGTCTTTTTAGCCTGACTAAAACAGCTCTTTCCAAACACTCAGTTTCGGTGCCTGTTGCTATAAATGATGATGAGTCACTGCTCACTCTGCCCTCCTCTGCTGCAGGGTGCACCTATAGGCAGCTTTGGCTTATGGGAGTGAGGTCAACCGAGATGTCTGATGTGTCTGCCGTTTTGTACACCGTTTATGTTTTAACTTCTAAACCGATTTAATGTCATTTTTATTATGCACGAGTTTTTGATCTACATGGAGTAGTAGGCTAGTGGTTAGGCTAATTCTAAAGGAGTGTGTTTAGGGTTACATAAAGTGATTTCAAAGCATTCTAAGTAGGCAAATGTTATAAGAAACCCATGTTGTACTGACCCATGTTGTAAAAGCAGTCAGACACAGAGTTTCTAGAACAGGCTTGCAGGTTTTTGTTAAATGTAACTGGGACATTGTTATCAAAAATAAAGTTCATTCTCTCAGCTGTTCTGTCCGATATAGTGATGCATGTCGGAGCATCATATACAAACAAAAAATTGCCCTCCTTTAAGATATGGAGGGTGGAGATATTAAGATGGAGGGGTGTTGTAATTGTTGTAATGTTGCCCCACTTGACAGAGAGAGGTGCCAAATCTGCACCTCATGTTTTCTTATCTAGGCAGCCCACACGAAACTGACTGGGTTGTCTCATTTCACAGTTTGTGGGTTGGTAGGCTCTCCAGGTGCACAAATGAATGTACACAAGAACTGAAAATGTTTTCCATAATATGTCATATATGTCATAATATATTAATGTTTACTGTTAACCCCAATGTTGTGAGGGTTTTCTGGAACATCTGGAGAACTACGTCTACTTTCATGACTAGCTTTATGCAATGGGAAATGATGAATAACCGTATTGGACTTTGTTTGCGGGATTAGTTCTTTATTTTATTATTTATAGCATTTATTACATTATCTCCTCAGTTAGCTACCTGATTTTGTTTCCTCTCATTTTTTCTCTCTGCCTGTTTATGAGGAGCTTTCTTGTTGTGTTGCACATCATTCCACCGTGCCTCTGTTAAATACTTTGTTCTGGCCGACTCCATACTGTGCCTTTTTGTGAAGCTTGTATCGATTGCATCTTTCATCCCCGCCCGTCCTTTCCATGCTCTCTCTCTCTCTCTGTCTGTCTCACTCACTCGTTCACAAACTGCAGACCCTCTCTCGCATGTTGGTTATCTTCTGTAATGATGCCTAGCTTAAAATTTAGACAGAAGCCGTAATTTGACAAAATCAGTTTTGCTTACAAAAGCGTACTTTAAGTTCATCAGTAGCGGGTGGCGAGTAGCGGGGAAGCCTGAGGAAGGCAGAGCTGTGCAGTTACGGACCTGAGTAGGAGTAGGGGGGTGGGAATGGCCTTCTCTGCCAGCTGATGGTCACAGATACATAGACAGAAAGACAGAAGGCACACAAAAGTAGTGGGGATCTGAGGGTTGATCTGGTCTACCTACTGTAATTCTTCTGCAGGTCTGGATTTTGTTTAAACGCCTTTATATGGGTAAAAAAAAAAAAAGTTATTGCACTTGATTCACCCAGAATGCAATAAGACGACGTAAAGAACTGAAAATAAAATGGAGAACAAAGGCAGTGTTGTGGAAGTCACACTGGTTACACGTAATGAGCCCACAGCATGACGTTGCTCAGCACCTGAAACTCGCACTCCGTCTCAATTTCAGCAACTTTTAAGTCTACCCTTACTTCCAATGAGCTGTCATTGTTTTATCAGCAAACTAACAAATGTAACGAAGTGTCCCAGAGGGAGATGTGTTCATATTGATGGTAATGACTGTGTCGTCTGTGTGCTGTGATCGCAATAACTCTTAACTGTACTGACTAGTGCCAGTATCATTAGCTTAAATAATCACTTTTAATGACACTCAGTGGCAGGTAGTAGAACATACAGATGTGTGCCAAAGGCAGGCAATAAATGAATTATAAAAGCAGTTAATTATAAACGCATTATAAACGATGTCACGAAGATCCATTTAGTTTGCAAAATACACAGGCTGGCGATGGCTCCATAATGGTATGCGGTTTGTTTACCTTGGTACGTCTACAAACGTCTCTGCCTGCTGAACGCTGTGTATATCTTTTTTTCTGACACCTGTTCATGTCCTACTTTCATTCTGATGGGTTTGGTCTCTTTCAACAGGACAATGCATCACTATAGACATCTAAACGTCACAAATTATGGTTAGAGAATACTCATCTGAGTTTGGGATTCCCACCTAAGTCACCAGATCTCAACATTATTGAGAACATCTGGGACGCCATGCGACGTACTGCGGAACACATGTATCCTACACCGAGGAAAAAACAGAATTGTGGACCGTTCTGCAGGAAGTACGGTGTTCATTGCCTACGGAATATTTCCATAAGCGCCTGAAGTCCATGCCTGTAAGGGACCTAGCAATTATTAGACTGGTGTACCAGTTTTTCTCACACTTCCGTATAGAAATATGGATGTGATGTTTTGTGCTCAATAAGGAAAATACCAATAAACATCAGCCAATGCTGTTTCATGCACATTTTATTGTTGTTTTTTTATCATATTATACTGTGATTATATAGTGATACACTGATCATTTTAAGCTACAGTGTGATCTAATTTTTCCTCATGCCACCCACTGCTAGCACACAATGAGAGATGGCAAGTGAAACAGATGGACTCGCAAAGCAAGAAACAGAAGCTGGCCTTCGCAGAACCGTTCTGAATGGTATGACTAAGGAAACAGACGGTTTTATCGGTCGAAATGTTGACATCTGCAATGCAAATAAGTGTCCTGTTAATCCATTTGTAATGGTGTAGGCTGCAATAAGATGAAACCAAAGGGAGTGGCCGGCTGATGGCAAATTTTATTGACCGAATTATATTAGCTCTGATCTAGTGTTAATGAAACTGGGTGAGGTTGGTATTGTATTTGTAGTAACTGTGACATAACTGTGGTCAGAGAAGGGCAGAAAGACAAACCCATGCCCTATGTCTGTGCTGTGTTTACCGAATCAGTGAGCAGGACTGTTAAGGTAAGACTAAAATCTCATATCCATAAAACTTATCTGTCTGGATCAGGATACACATGAACTTTGGAGGCTCACTGGGTGACAGTGAGTCATTAGCAATGCTTAAGACACGCCTAAGGACAGGCCCGCCTACGCGTACAAGTACACATGTGTTCCCGCACCCATATAGACGCAAGCACCCTTCAGTCGTAGCACTAAAACCACAAACCGATTAACACGAAATGAATAACATTGATTGTATTATAATTTCAGTGGCACATCTCAAGTGGTGGGATATATAAGGCAACAAGTAAACAGTCAGTTCACGAAAAAAAAATGGGCAAGCATAAGGATTTGAATGATTTGAACCAGGACCAAATGTTACTGTTTAGATGACTGGGTCAGAGATTTTAGGATAGTACCTACCAAAATTGGTTCAAGTAAAGACAACTGGTGAACCAGTGACGGGGTCATGAGTGCCCAAGACTCACTGAAGTGTGTGAGGGGTGAAAGCTAGCCCTTCTGGTCCCATCCCACAGAAGGTTCACAGAACGGTCTATTGCTATTGTCTTGGTGCCCAGATACCACAGCACACCTTTAGAGGTCTTGTGAAGTCCATGCCATGATTTCTGACTGAACTTTTATGGCTCGAGCATGTTTGTCATACTTAATCCTCACACACATGACCCACCCTCCCTCAGCACAGCCTCTTCTGTATAAATATTGGAGCTCTCTGTTGTGTTATTTGATGTTGGCCTTTACTGTTTAACTGTGGTATGTGTGTGTGTGTGTGTGTGTGTGTGTGTGTGTGTGTGTGTGTGTGTGCTCTGTACAGGGCTGTATAAATCACCCCAGGCTTCCAGTAACACTTAGTAAACACTTTGGCCCATCGCTCAACGCATGCTGGGCTCTGATGTTTATGAAATGTCAGCTAATACAGTGCTCTCCTGGCCCAGGCACAGCTTCTTTCTCTACTTTTTTTCTTTCTCCTCTGCCCCTTCTTCTTTTCTCTAGCGATTATGTTTACCATGTTTTCTGTCCGTTCCTCTTGATCTGCTTTACCTTTTCCACTCTTCTCCCGGTACTATCTTTCTTTTCTGATATGCTTGTTTATCTGTCCTTTGTATGGAGATTAAGAACCAGTGTTAAATCAGCACTGCTTTTTGATTGGTCAGTACCGAAATATTGCTAACCTTCTGGACAGATGGTGCTGCTTTCAGTATTCATTCTAACGCAGCCGGCATTTTCAAATGGTTGGGCCTAGATTGGATCAGCGAGAGGAATAGGAGAGACGCTCTGGTCTGTGTGAGAAAAACGTTCACCTGCCTATGATTGACTAACCCTAACCCCTCAGCTAGGGCTGGGCGATATGACCTCAAAACAGTATCATGATTAATTGGACATTTTCCCTCAATTACGATTAATGAAACGATTATTTTTCTTTTTTTTGTTCCTAGTTTGCTAACACAGATGTGCTAAAGTATTAAAGCTGAGATATTTTTTTCTAATGAAACAGTGGATATCGTAATGATTTAAAAAATAATTGAAGAAAACATGCACACATGAACTATTTATGGTTATTTATTAAATATTTTCAACAGCTGCACTCAAAGCACACATTGCTTGAAATGAAAACGCCTTATGTAAAAGGTCACATTTTAGTTTTAATGTAAAAAGAAAGTTCTCTGAAATGTAAAAAATAAATAACTTGCATTTCTTGCAAACAAATTATTTTAAATACCTTTAGAAAACGCCTTTAATCTTCTTAAACAAATGTTATTTTAAATGTCACCTCAAAAGTAGAAAATAACTTGCGTTTCTTGCTGTGAACTCGGTTCCGTATTTAAGTTCACCTCCATGAGTCACGTGACCAGACACGCGGTAGTATATTCTTAAAAAGACAGTACATGAACACGCACCGCAGCCCTACCCTTAGCGTAACCATTCCAAATGCCATACATCATTTAATGTTCTCCAATTATGGCCGACAGGGCAAATCGTTCAATAGTATGGGCTTTCTTTACTAAATTTAATAGAAATACAGGTAAATGCAATATATGTCAAAAGGTAGTTGTGGGTAAAGGTGGGAACACCAGCAACCTCATACTACACAAACACAAAAACATTCTACAAATCTAAAGCAGTGCAGCAAGTTTATCCAGTTGGTTTAGATATATGTAGAATAGTAGTATACATAGTATACTTAGTATACATAGAATACACTGAAGTATCAGGAAAAACTGGGACACCAGTCTAAAAATGTGGTCCCACAAAGGGCATGGACTCCATTAACAATGAGGCGGTGAGCACCATACTTCCTGCAGAACGGTTCACAATTTTGTTGTATTCCAAGGTGTAGAATTTCTTTGTTCCACCGCATGTTGCATGACATCCCAGATGTGTTCAATAACGTCAAGATCTGATGACTTGGGTGGTAACAGCAAAATCTTTGGCAGCCTACTCGGGAAGCCCAAGTTTGAACTTGTAAACTGTCCTAACACTCTGAACTAACTTTTTAGCTAGCTTTGTATAGCTTACGGTTGTTTTCAAGAATAGAGAGATGACCACAGCTTTGATATTTATTGAACAGATATTTGTGGCAGTTGCTTCTCTCTGATTTATACAGGAAACAAGTTAGCTTGTCATTTCCGAAAAAAAGAAAAGTAATAATACAGTAGCTGCTGAAACTTTTCACATCTTTTTATGTCTTTGTTATTCAAGCACCAAATTATGGAGCACACTGTTAACAACATTGATGCGTATCGGTATTGAAAAACAGTATCAGGATTGATATCTGTATCAATCAAATCCTACTAATACTCATCCCTAGTCCTCTATAAGCTTCCCTTATTTCCTCTAGACATTCCACGTCTTCTTACCCTGGCCGTGTTGGGTCTCTCATGCTCTTTGCTCCTACTTTTTTATCTTTTGTTTTGTTTTTATGTGCTTGGTTGTGGTAGGGTGGAATGGTGCGGTTGATGCTGAATGGGTACTTTACTGCGGATCCACATGCACACACCCCAAACATACTCCTTTAGAAATATGCAGGATTGTTATATTCACCCTTCAGGACTAAACTATATGGCACACAGCACTCGAAGGATTCGAATGCAGCTTTGCTTTGCTCAAGCATTATTGCTCATGCTTTTCTCAAATTCTCATGCTTCTAACTCTCATACTGCACTCACATTCAGTGTTTGCTCTGTCTTAACCACTGCTAGCAGGCTTCTTGCTCACAGTTCACCTCCCCACAGAGCTAAAGAATAAGGCCAGTGTAACGTCCTCCGCCTCTGTGGCTTGCGTCAGCTTTACTTACTGATTCCACACTGCCCTCACACACAAACACACAGCCGAGTTCATGGGACAAAGCTCAGATCTTTCTGTCTTTCTGAAGGCTGGGTTATCTTGGACAACCTTTACTTCGGTTATAGCTGTGACTCGCAGTTAAAGCAGAGTCTGTGGAGGTCAGGGCAATTTTGTCTTAGACAAATGCTTACGTTTCTTCTGTCCTGAGCTGCCTGAGGGTATCTGAGTCATTCAGTTGCTCAGACGTTCACTTACTTACTCACTCACGTCCTTAATGCGTTCATGTGGGCAGTCATTTATTCACTCACTCATTCACTAATTTACCTATTCACTCTCTCTCACTCATGCAAGCAGTCACTATATCACTCACTCATACACTCACTCACTTATGTAGGTAGTCATGAATTCACGCACTCATACACACTCACTCCATCACTCACTCATGCGAGCAGTCACTGTATCACTCACACTCATTTATGCAAGCAGTGATTTATTCACTCACTCATTTATTCATGCTTTCATTCAGTTACACAGTCAGTAACCTACTCACCCAACTCATTCATGTAGGCAGTCATTTGGTGACCCAGTCACTCGTTCACTCACACTTTCATTTAGGTACACACCTAGTTAACTAATTCTCATTCAGTCATTTAATCATTGCAAGTCATGGTATAAGTGGTTCTGAAGACTATCTCTGGAATACAGAGTGCTTGCATCTTTCACACACTTCGCGCCTAGAGGTAACTTGCAGACATGCAATAACCCTGCGGTTGTGAAGCAGCAACACTATCTGCTGTTCCAGCACGCAGCCTATGTATCGAAATGTTTTAGCCACTGTAAATGTGTAGAAGAAGCATATGCAAGGCAGATATGCCTAAACCTTACCCTAACCTTAACCTCCATAATAAAAAAAAGCAGAACAAGAACAAAGCCCACTTTCCTCATGGGGAACAAAAAATTTCCCCAGAAGGTTAAAATGACCAGATATTCCTATTATTGTGGACGTTTTTGGTCCTCACAAAGATATAAAACCACATTCTCCCGCTGCACCAGTTCCCCAGCAACCCCTGCTTCACCAAACGCCACACACACACACACACACACACACACACACACACACACACACACACACACACACACACACACATACAGACAGATCA
>JAOVVF010000051.1:12027072-12037304 GCA_028565595.1 Duopalatinus emarginatus
AAGAGTATGATTGAGTTGGTTTTGTTCTGCATTTTGCAGTTCTAAAATACTTTTGTAAATTGAGATTTCAGTATGCTGTAGCACTTACCATTTTCTCTTGTCCCAGCAGTTTTTTTAGCGTAACATGTGTTCACCATTGTAATTGTAACATTTCACTTTAAAGCCTTATTCATTTACATAGATTAACTATATGTATATATATATATATGTTAAGTATGTTAATAATAATGGGATAGCTACTTAGAATAAAGGTGGCTAATGTTAACAAGAAAGTTTTATATACACTGATTAGCCTTTACATTGACGCCACAAAACCACTGACAGGTGATGGAAATATAGGAAAATATTGTAAGCAGGAAAAATGTGTATGAGTAAACATCTGGGTGACTTTGACAAGGGCCAAATGGTCATCTCTAGATGACTGGGTCAGACTAGTGGGGTGTTCCTGATATACAGTGGTTACATAACAAAAGGGGTCCAAGAAAGGACAACTAAAGAACATGATGACCAAAGCTCACTGATGTGCATAAGTGGTGAAGGCTGGTCCATCTGGTCTGATCCCACAGAATTTCTGTTGCTAATGTGTTTGTGACAGATTCCACAGAGCACCTTCAGAGGTCGTGTGGAGTCCATGTCTCGACAGGTCAGAGCTGATTGGGCATCTGCTTAGACGAGTGGTTTTAATGTCATGGCTGAATGTAAGCTTTTATGCCACTTTAGGTTTTCAGATCTAATTAAACCATACAGCAAGCTGTCAGCACCATTTGTACTCTAGAGAGAAGTGTCTGAGTGTCTGTGTCTGCGAGATTAGTTAGATTAGTAAACAGACTGGTCCAAGTGGCCCAGACAATCAGACAAGCAGGTGAAAGATTGCCATGATGCTTCCTACTTAAACAGCTGCTTCCTGAATAGACATTAGATTATTTTCATGACCATGTCTACAATATGAGATCATTAAGTCTGTGCTAATATTGCCGTATATGACATACTTCATTCTGTGTATTTGTGGTCAAGCGACACAACACGAAGCCAAATATGTGACATACTGAATCAGACACATTCTATAAAAGCCAGGTTATACTTTTTTAACAAGCTGAGAATTTACAGGGAACAAGTGGTGAATGGTGGTTATCCGGTGAAAGCTGCGCCGTTATGCCACTTTTTCCACTCTGACGTCAGTTTTCTAACAAGAAAACCCGTTAAACAAGAATTCCAGGCAAACCTCAGACGCTTTTAGCACGCCAGGTACCAGCAACCATACTACAACCGTTCTCACACTAAAATTCCTGAGAAACTTATTCTGCACATTACACAATACAACCATTAAAAGGTGTTTATGTGTGGCCTGTGATGGCCTGTTATGGCCTTATCGTGTATTTATACAGACAAGGAGCCAGGACAACCAGTTAGTTGTTATAGCGTCAGTGTTATCTCCCAGATAATAAAAGTTTGTATATAATAGTTTATTATACTGCTTGTATCCTGTATACTGTGTGTGTAAAGGATGTGAGTGAGTGTACGGGAAGGTGCAGTCTTATGAAGATTGAATGTTGCATGTATTTATTGTTGGACAAGGCGAATTATTATGCGAGTGTGTACATTTTGTGCATATTTGTGCACAGGGCTGGGCAATATGACCTCAAATCAGTATCACGATTAATTGAAGATTTTTCCTCGATTACGATTAATGAGCAATTATTTTTCTTTTTTTGTCCCTAGTTTAATAACACAGATTATGCGAAAGTATTAAAAATGAGAGATTTTTGTCTAATGAAAGTGGATATATTTTCACACACGAACTATTTATGGTTATTCTTTGAATATTTCGAACAAAGTAATCAAAGCTTGCATCACTTGAAATGAAAACACCTTATGTAAAAGGTCACATTTTAATGTAAACAGAAAGTTCTCTGAAATATAAAAATAAATTGATTGTGTTTAGTGCAAACAAAAAAAATATTTTGAAAACCTTTTAGGAAATACCTTTTAATCTCCTTAAACAGATATTAATTTAAATAATGTCATGACAAAAGTAGAAAATAACTTGCATTTCTTGCTGCACACCCGGTTTCGTATTTAAATTCACCTCCATGACGCTCGCTTGCTGAAGACTGGATGGTGCAGAGTCACGTGACTAGATACGTGGTAGTGTATTCTTAACGGCACAGTCATAGAAAACGCACCACAGGCAAAGAATTAAAAGAATTTTAAAAAACAAAATACACACTTTGGCAACCCTGGAGCTGAGAAGGTGAAGGGCCTTGCTCAAGGTGCCTGGGTGAGTTTGGTGGTGCTGGGGCCCGAACCACTGACCTTCTGATCAGTAACCCAGAGCGTTAAACATTGAGCCACTCGGTGCTCTTATTATAAGGATTTACCACATCCTAATGTGAGATTTCTTGTGTACGTTGAAGCGATCTGTGTAGTGATTGTGGTGGTGGTCCAATTTTGACAAATTCCAGATTAAGTAAAAGTGAACCACTTATTGACTACTGTTCTTGTACACAGAGAAATTTAAACTTTAACCTGTCTGTGCATTGAACACACACATTAAGGGTAAATACATTTGTCCAGAGTGGTGAACAACCCTATCTACTGTACCTGGGGAGCAGTTGCAAGGCACCTAACACCCGTTGTGCCCTGAATGTGGGGATTAGTGTTCACTTAGCCACAAGAGCATTAATGAGTAGTGGTGCGCAATCAGTGTTCCAATACATCCCAACGGGGTTCAGTCAGGACTCTGACTACTGACAATCCCTGGCAAACAACGCCTTTATGAGCTGGTTTTGTGCACAAGGGTGTTGTCATACAGCAACAGTTTTCTAGTGAAGGGATATTTATTTATTTATGCATGTATTTTTAAGCAGGCAAGTCATTAGGAACATATTCTTATTTCCAACCCGACCTGTCACGCAGCAGAAGCAGCTTAAGGAAACCATATAAAGAATTTCTATACAATTCTACGTGGCTGTGATGATCAGGTGTCCACGTACTCTTGGTCGTCTGGTCTATTTTATGTTGTTCAGTGTCTTAAATTTGTTGTGTGAAAGCCACGTGGTTTGTCGCTTGCTGAACCACTATCTAAATCGAGCCCAAATCATACGTCAAGGTGTGAAGTTTAGTGTGACTTGCTGTTCATACCGGCATACCGGATTTGTTTCCCTTTTGCCTGCAGTACGAATGTAGCTGTAGACACCTCTGCAGTGGTGACACTGCAATTGCAGTGTAGCAAAAAGTGCTCGGTTCAGATGCATTGATTTCCATTAATAATTCACCCATTTTCATGCAGCCTGACTAAAATTTGGAAATTAATTTTTTTTTGCACCCATGTTTATGGCACACTGAATTCTCAAGCTCCTTGGATCTAATTGCGACACATTTATCTACAAATCACGTTAGGCATACTTGAACTGAACTAATGTAATCAATACTTCAGTATTAAATTACGTGTTAAGCCTAACGATATTAGAGCTGCTAAATCAGACGTTGCCAGGTGATAGGCTCGAGAATTAGTGGTTTCGAAGGTTCTTTGCTTCCAGTTTGAGACACTACCCCATGGATAGATATAAATAAAGTGTGATGGAGTGAAAGATAGACTTGAGAGACTGGGAAAGAGGTGTCTTGATTAGTACGTGTGTGGGGTAAACATGTTATGTCCCGACCATGGATGGCGAGGGACGCTATAATAGCAACATTAGGGAAAGAGCAGGATCGCCATAAACGTCGGAGAGAAGCTTAACAGGGTGTGAAAGATGGCATAGGCTACAGAGCAGTGCTGCAGGGCCGGGAAGGCCTCCTGAAAGCTTTTTAATGACGTGCTACACATTTGCCCACTGCCCTAATATGCTCACTGAGCACCTCTTTCTGATGAGCCATCGCTTTTGGACTGATAATCCGCTGTGAATTCTCTCCTCAGGAACTGTGTGTGTAATGGATCTGCTTATGGGATGCATTGTTTGCTTCTTTGTCTATGTTGACTTGGTTGCCAGTTTTTCTTCACAGGGGCGCTTTTATGTTCGCGATCTCATTACCTAGAATTCCCTTTACAGGCTTCAGTCGTTCGAATTTGTGCAGCTACCCTGTGCATATTGAACTCGTACATGTGCTTGTTCGCTCATGTTTTCACTAGTAATGTTATCAGCATTTTATTAAATATGACAGTCGACCAGATCAGGCAGGTCAATCTTGGCTGCCACTTCAACATTTATTTGTCATTTGTAACCTTTGTCAGGCTGTTTGTTCACTCAACGTTGGTGCCGTTCCTATTCTGCAGAGCGTAGATCCTCTATCTGACGTGACCATGCACTATTCAGGCATGACTAGGTGTGAAGTAAGCAGTTCCACTAATTCGCTTCTCCTCCCGTATGAACATCGGATGGGGAAAGCGGTTGTAGCTATTCTCCGTTTGTTTGGTGCCAAGGCTACGCTTACATAAAGTAGCCACGAGGGACTAGAGCTGCCTTGAGCTCCATCAAGAGCCAAAAAAAACCAGCTTTTCTCCATATTCCTCGCTCTCTCAAACTTTTTTTGATCTGCCAACCAGATATACGTGGTTGGTGTGGTACAGTGGTAACATCATTGGGTTCCCATGTGAAAGACCCAGGTTTGATTTCCGGTCTGGACAGCCAGTCTGTGCTACACCAATAAAGGTCCTTGGGCAAGATTCCTAACACTACATTGGCCTACCTGTAATACCAATAACCTTGTAAGTCGCTCTGGATAAGAGCGTCTGCCAAATGCCGCAAGTATACCTAGTGCTGATTGGGAAGCAACCAGTCCTTCCTGTCTGCCTTTTTGGGTTGGACTAATTAAATAAATCTGGCCAATAGTTGTAATGTCTCTGTAATTGTGAAGCAGAATTTTTTCTGTGTTTTTTTTTTTTTTTTTTTTTATTTCATTTCTGACTTTGTACCATTCAGGGTAATTGGTGCCAGATAAAGTTTTTCAAGCATGCAAAGAGTTCTCCAGCCCATTTATTATATGCCTGACATTTTGTATGACTGGAAATGACTTTGAGGTGTTGGAGAATCGGCTGCGAGATCAGAGTGCAGCAACAAAGGCGATAGCAAGACGGCAAGTGGGACACGGAAGAATAAGGAGGCTGATATTTGAAAGTCAGACCACGGACAACTGCAAGGCCTGCACAGGACTGATGACCCACCACAGATAAAGCGGAGCAGAGGGAGTTGTGTGTTAGTTTGAGTGGATACATTGACATTTACTGAGATTCTGTATGAAAGCTTTCTGCTTTTAGTATGCGGAATGGTATCTGTTTGGTATCTCTTTCTTTTATACATCAACACTCTAACAGATAATCTGTATCTATCTATATATCTATCTATCTATATATACACACACACACACACACCTCATGTCTACGTGTGGTCTGGTGAGTTGTGTGAAAGCTGCCACTTTGCCCTGTGGGGATTTTTTTTTCCCTCTTTCTTTTTTTTTTTTATAACATGAGGCTCAGTGACCTCACCCTTGGCCACTGAGGTAAATCTCTCCCAGAATACAGAGTGAGAGATGGAGTGAGTGAGTGAGTCAGACAGCCTTTAGCTGAACTGTAACAGACCCGAGTTAATTAATCCCTCCCATTTTGCGCTACCGTTAAGCTACAGGCTTCACTCCCACTTCTGTGGCCTTGTGGCCTCTGGGAAACTGTCACAGAGAAACATGTACTAATATGTGCAGGATATGTACACAAACATTACCCAAAGCCTTTAATTTCCTCATCTGATATGCGATAAACTCGGTTGTACTCGCTTTTGCATTGGTAAAAGAAAGCAATTGCATACTGGAGAATGTAAGTCTGGAAATGATAAACCATAGTTCATGTATCTTAGCTAAAATAACTTTGCTTGAACAAAAGCATTCTAAATAAAAGTTGTGGTTCAACATTTCTTCTGTACAAAAAACAATTATGCTATTAAGCAACTAATAATTTATTATACAGTATATACTGAAGTGCCAGAAAAAGCAAAGGAGCGTTTCTCTAACCATAATTTGGTGTCTTTAGACATGTGTGATGGCGCATCGTCCTGTTGAAAGAGGCCAAACTCATTAGAATGAATGCAGGACATGTACAGGTACAAGGTGATATAAAGGAGGCAAGTAACGTTCACCTGACCGAGATGTTTGTAGAGCTACTAAAGGGTGCCATGAAATACTCTGGAATTTGTATCAGTTTTTCTGGCACTTTAACGTCCTTTTATTCACTTATCCTCAGTAGTCCCCAAATTAACAATTAACTGAAATTGAGGTGGAAATGTACTCGGGATGACACACAAATCCATTTCAAGGAACCATTCATACACCCATTCATGCACCCATTCACACCCAGTGGCACATTTTTTGGGAAGGTGGGAGGAAACCCGAGAACCCAGATGAAATCCATGTGCAGACAGGAAGAGCATGTGAAATTGATAGTTATAGACTGATACCACATTGGTAAGATTTAAGAGGAGAAGGATGCAGGTTCAAAAGTGCTTGATGTGGTACAGTGAAAACATCATTGGCTCCCATGTGAGAGACCTGGGTTTAATTCCCGGTCTGGGAAGCCAGTCTGTGCTACACCAATAAAGGTCCTTGGGCAAGACTCCTAACACTACATTGGCCTACCTGTAATACCAGTAACCTTGTAAGCCACCCTGTAAATGTAAATGTAACTAAGTGATCAGGGTTGCCAGATGCTGCGATTAAAATATATTTTTTTGATACATGATGTGTGTTACAGTATATAGATTCACCTCTAAAGTGCAAGCAGTGAAAGAGTGTTGTATAAAAACACTTGTTTGATTATTTAAATATTTTTAAGGAGCAACAATTAATTATTTAATTTAAAAATTATATACAAATAAAAGACACTGGAAAAGTAAAGAAAATGTGTTTTAAAAAAGTAAACATTTTTCTAAATATTTAGTACAAATATGAATTCAAATCACCCAGTCAGTTAGTAATTAGGTGAAAAAATGTGTAAACTTGGAGATATACTGGTTTTATCATTTTGAAACATGTAAAACAAAGGCAGTAAATATCATGAATACTGAAGATGTTTAAATGTAAGCAAATGTGTGATATTAAAGATTTTGCAGTAACATATGGAGTCACTGCCATCTAGATTGCACACAGTTATTAATGCAAAAGAAGTGGGGCGTTATAAAATTCTATAAAATATTTGTTCTATCTATCCATGTATATATATATGTATATATGTGTGTGTGTGTGTATGTATGTATGTATGTGTGTATGTATATATATATATATAAAATTAGAAATTAATGCAAAATACGAACATTTCCACTACACCTCTTGTATTCATTTTGCACAGAAAGATGTACCGTCACTCTGTTTCTCATGACATCAATATTATAGCATCATATCAGCCTGCTATACGTGTAAGCTCACGGGTCGTACGTATTCATTAATGTTAGGTCAGAGTGTATGTCTATGCTTTGCACACGCATTATGACCGCACAGGCAGTGGAACATGACACGTTTGATTTGTATGACCTTTAAAGAGGACAGGCTGTTACTTTACGTATGACTAAATTAGTAGCTGCAGTCATGTCATGTATTTGTAGCTCTTATGGATCTACAGGTCCAGCCTAAAATCACACCAAGTCCAACTGTTCAGCGTTCTCTGGTGAAGAGTCTGTTGATATGTAGCACTGGGCCAATGCAGTACCAGGTCGAATGTAATAGAACAAACAAGACTGAATGCTTTTTTTTTTTTTTTACACTACTTTTTTATGATTTGTAATAACGCCTGTAGTGCATGGATGGAGAGTCAGGCAGGACTGCACCAGAATGCGCCACAAGCCCACGTGTTAACTTTCTCTGCTTTAGGCTGCGGCAGATTTGTTGATTGCAACAAAAACGTGAACCCATTTGTGGGTTCGAAATTGAGCAAGAAATCCCCAAGCCTCAGCACAATCAAGCTAAACCTTGGCCCTATACACACACATATACACACACAGTCTTTCTCACACACATGGAGGAATGAATGGAGTGGTGGTTGAATGAATATTTAATACGTTAAATAAGTGAGCGCTCTTTCTGGGAATTGAAGGCCCTCTAATGGATCTCTCTGACTTTCTGTTCCCATAAAACACACAGTACATGCAAACTGGTACCTGTGTGGTCCGTTACAAGTGTGTCTGGATTTATAAAGCTTTGTTGATGCTGTTTGTGTGTGTTCTCTTCCTGCTCAGCTGCCTTCCGTCTCTCTCTCTCTCTCTCTCTCCCCCTCTCCTCTCTCTCAGGCATCCTAATGAAGGCATTATCTTGACAAGTCACGGAACACGAAGCGGCTGTAATTTCGGCTTTATCACAATGTTTGTGGTTCTGTGAGCGTCCTCATCAGCTCCAATGAAGGCGGAACGCGTAGCTGAGCTTTATTATTTATTATTCTACCGAGGTGGAGAATGCAAGCTCGCTAAGCGTTTAAGGCTTTTAGCTACTGCGGTGGTCCCTGCAGAGACGAATGTGAGGGTCCGTCGAGAAACACTGCCAACGATTCTTTCACATTCTCTTTTAATGTTATTCAACAGGTTTGGGTTTTTTTTTGTGTTTTTTTTTTGCCATGGAGCATTGGTATGGCTAGAAATCCTGGCCAGCATGTCTACCTCTGAAACACTCCAACCTCAGACACATTCAGTAGATTTATATGGAAATATTTATCATGTGCTGTGATGGTATAATGTCTTGGTTGCTGGTATGTTTCCATTATTCCCGTAAGAAGGTTTCACATCTGTCTGTCTCTCTGTTGCCACGGTGTAAGAGACACGGCTAAGACGGTTACAGTTGCGTTTATCAGGATAATGTACTCAAACAACAGTCAGAAATAAATGAGTCTGTTAACTGAGGTGGTTAGCTTCTAAAAACACGCTGACGCGAGCGTTAATTCCACTGCAATATCTGCTGGTAGTCGAATAATATTAAAGCAAGAAGCATGAACCATCTTGAACGTAGATGTAGCATTTGATTTAAGAAGTTTACAATAAAGACGTGGCTCTGAATCTCAGCGGTTGAGGGTGGATCAGCTGTCTCACAGACTTTCTCTGATCACTAGCCCAGAGACTGCATCTGCATTTGAGTTATGACACTCGAATTATTTCTAGGCATTTACACTTTCTCCGTGGGGGTGTTTAACAAATGTCACGAACAGGGCGTGGTCAACGTACAGCATTTCAGCAGCATAACTTTTACAATAGCGACCGCAAACTGCTGACAAAGCACAATTGAAAACCATTATTATTAGAGTGCCATTTTAGTGTGGGTGGCATTTCAGTCGAAGAAAGCAGTGTGGTCTGAAGACGTATAAAATCTGGAGTGACTGGTTGGTGCTTCGCACTGACAAAGCAATGTCATACATTTTCCCGTGTCTGCTGTGGTTTTAAGCTGTGTTATACTCTGATGTACCAGAAAAACTGGTACACCAGTCTAATACTCGGTAGGTCATGGACTCCAGTAACCTGTGGAAATATTCTGTAGGCAATGAACACCCTACTTCCTGCAGAACGGTCAACAGTTCTGTTCTATTCCAAGTTGTAGGATATCAGTGTTCCACAACATGGCTCCATGGCATCCCAGATGTGTGTGATAAGGTTGAGATCTGATCACTTAGGTGTAAATGGCAAAATCCCAAACTCATAGTTTAGCCTGTCTATACGTGTGTGGTGGTGTATTGTTCTGTTATTAGAGGCCAAACCCATCAGAATAAATGCAAGACATGAACTGGTGTAACTTGTCAGAAAGGAGGAACACATTGCCTTCACTTGTCAGAGATGTTTGAATGCCAGCTAAACAAGCCCCATACCATTAT
Organism: Duopalatinus emarginatus; assembly: GCA_028565595.1. Taxonomy (NCBI): domain Eukaryota; kingdom Metazoa; phylum Chordata; class Actinopteri; order Siluriformes; family Pimelodidae; genus Duopalatinus; species Duopalatinus emarginatus. The sequence continues at coordinate 12,036,899 of JAOVVF010000051.1, forward strand.
GGAGCCACCACCAACCAGTGTATTTTGCATAGGCTTGTGTGTACCAGTTTTTTTGCTATACATGCTATACACTGTTCAAATAAGCTGACTGTGTTAAGAGCATTTGATTGCCTTTTGGGGCTCCCCATACCATTATGGAGCCTCCACCAGTCTGTACGAGGTTTTTTTTTTTTTTTAAACAGACGGTACCAGTTTTTTTAAAGCTATGATTATCTAGCCTTCTCACAGGCTGAGTTCTTACTAATGAAGTTGTTCTGCATTCCATGTTCTCATAATCTGTATGATGGTCCCACATAGATACACTTAACAGTCTCACTTCCTCAAAAGTTTATGCCTACACACACACACACACACACCTTATTTCAGATTTATTCAGCCTTACTGTCATAATAATCTTCTCCACTCT
>JAOVVF010000051.1:12043997-12063833 GCA_028565595.1 Duopalatinus emarginatus
TGTTGTTGTTGTTGTTGTTGTTTTTTGTATTATATTTTAGCCCATATTAGGACATAAGCACATTTGTGGCTCTCAGGGTTCTTTAATTTTTGTTGAAAAAATAAAATGGCTCAACATTTGGCTTGCCGACCCCTGGTCTAGGTGTTACTTTTGTACATATCGTGTTATTCTGTGTCTTTCTGGAATAATAATTCCTGCGTACATCATTGGGAGCCAATGGACATACTAGTTAAATAAGTGGTGTGATTGGGCACTTCAGTGTCAGCTGCCAAAGGCAGACATTTGTCATCAGACCGAACTCCAAATGGACTTGGAAATAATTCTCAGAATGTCGCTTGTCAACATGTTACCTGTCTGAATTAGCATGCGTGTTAGCCTAGCATCTGCAGAGGAAACCTGAACAAATGTAATGCTTTCCATGCATAATTTAGATGACGGTATAATTTATGGTAGGATATCCAATCAATTATTAAAGCAGTTCAATCTTATGACCTGGTTCACAAATGTACAGTCTTGGCCCCATTAGCCCCATTAGCTAACTTTCCTAAGCTTAGTTAAATGCAAAAAGTGCTTATCATCATCTTGATAATTGCAGTTCTGGGAAGTCGCAGTGCTGTTATGGAAATTTAAACAAAAGGTAGTTGTGTATACACTGTTCTGTGTAGCCTTGCACTGGAGCCAAGACACTCATGAAGTTCTTAACAAACCTCAGTGTTTATAATAAAATATAAAAGATATAAAAATCCGTTAAAAACGTCAACTGAATGTACCTGTAAAAATGTATCATGTGGATGTGTAATGCTTTAAAATTGTGCTTTTCTAATCAGTAACACAATGGTCATGTAAAAGGTCTACACTTGAGTTCATGGAAAACTTTTACTTTTAGATAAGAGTGTTTGCTTTTTAGTTGTGCGGCTCTAGTAAATGATCGACTTCCTACATATTTTGTACACCGGTTTACATCTTGCTGATGTGTAGAACAACACAATGTGCCTTGTTCAGATTGTAAGAATTGAGCATAAAAATAATTATTAAAATAAATCTGTTAATTTAGGGCTGGATGATAAAGCTGAAAAATATATCATAATAAAAAAACATTTCATTTTAGTCGATATTGGTAAATATTGATCATTTCAGTCACTTATTTTTAAAGAAAAGTACGGAGAAAATGCTGAATTTGACCGCCTTATTTATCAAAGCAAACAGGTAATAATTTAAATACAACAATGAAAACTACACACAAATTAGTTTACAGAAATAAAAAAAATAAGAATGATCTTATGTTGATATTCACATCAAATAAGGGGATAGAAAGTGAAATAATTTCCCGCTTATGGTCTGGACAGATAACATTGAGCTAATTTGTCTTTTTTTTTATTATTCATTTTAATTTGATTTAATTTAGTTATTTATTTAGTTATTTATTTTCTTAGTGTCTGCACACTTTGTTGTCACGTCCATGATGCACATGATAAATCTGTGAAATAATTGGCTGTTTGAGTGTCATTCATTTTGTTATTTTATTTTATATTTTTTATATTATTTTTCTTTTGAGTGTTGCACGTTTTATTATCAAGATTTATGATTGGCTGTTTTAGAGCCGGGGTGGGCGTATGTTTGCAGTTTGTTCATTAAGCCAAATGTTGTGCATTTATGTGCTTTTGTATTCAATACATTTTTTTTTCTAGCTGTTAATTATGTTTCTATTGTGATGCATATTTATAATGTTTTATCTCCCAGGCCTACACGGATTTATCTTTTAGCAGTATTTATGATTAATAAATCATAGTATACTTTGTATACCCAGTACCAACGTTTTATTGGACATCACCTCACTGCTCTTCAATACTGGCGTTGTCAGTGCTTAAACATCCTCCATCTTATTAGTATTGTATGACTAAGAAATAAGCAGTTATCTCATCATCACCTGTGCTCATGGAAACCTTTTCTATTCTGCTGCAAACATGATTTGAACAGAGAGCTGGATAACCATTAAAGCTAATTAAGATGGGATAATACTTTTCAGTAGAAAGCTTGTGTGCAAGGTGTTGACCGGTATAACCTTTGACCTTTTCCATCATGCACAGCCCTTAATGAAGCCTTTAATGAGCTACGTATGATGAGATGTCAACACTGTAGAGCTGACAGGTGTGCTTTTGTATTGTGGCTTACACAATGTTTGCTTGAAAGTCTGCTGTGCTTAAGTGTGATAAACCGAACGGATTAGCAAATGAATCATGTGACCTGTGAAACTATATATGGTGTAAGGTGGTATTTAAAAAAAAAAAAAAACCCTGAAAGTTAGGGCTGTTTGCGGTCTTACTGGGAAGTTCACTTGTTTTCTGGTAACTGTAATAATGTCCATGACTCCATGGAAGGTACCCGGCCTCCACCATGCTTTTCTGAGAAGCTTGCATGTTTTGGATCATGAACAGATCCTTTCTTTCTCCACACCTTCGCCTTTCCATCACTTTGGTACAGGTTCATTTTGGTTCCAGCTTTTCGTGGTTCATCCTTGTACTTGAATTCCAGTTTGGTCTTCTAATTCTTAGTGCTGAGTGACTTGCCTGTGCTATGGCCTCTGTATTTCTAATGTAATGTATTGATTAGTGGATTGTTGGATCTTCACCTCTGCCCTGTGAAGGGTTGTTAATGATGTCACTGAATGTTGCTTCTTCACAGTTCTTACAATGTTCCTGTCCTCAACTTGTGGTGTTTTCCTTGGCCGACTTATTCGATGTCTGGTTATCAATACACCCAGAGATTTGTTCTTTTTCAGGACATTCCATTTTATTGTAGTGTCTGTGTCCAGGGCATGCCTTTCTCCCATAGGAAGCTCTATGGTCTTCATGTTGGTTTACTCTTTTTAACAGCAAATCCAGTCTTCACAAGTGAAAACCATCGCTCAAACCACTAGCAGAAATTGAGAGCTTTTAATTGTTTCAACACCTGATTTAAAGTTTATTCATGTACCGTTACGTGTACCTAGCGCAGTGTCAATGTTACAATCTGTCCATTGGTATGATGATGTTGATTCATAGTAAATACTTGGTATTGAGTATTGATTCTGTAGCTCATGCAGTTGTTTCTACAGATGCTAATGATGTCTATGACTCTTAATGTCAAATTAGCAGAAACGCTGCATGCAGTTTATATCCGTTATTAGGGAAATTATCCCTATGTGCCAACCCACACTCATTTATCAAGGCTATCCTCAGGGCTCTCCTGTACGCTGTTTGATCATGTCGTATTGGTTTCATTATGGCTTTCTTTCCAGCCGGCTTGGACACACTTGTCACTGCTTGTGTATGTGTGTGTGTGTGCAAAACTGTGTTCATTAGGGAGAGCATTGCAAGCCATCCATACATTCAGGCCAGGCAGGCAGGAGTGCTAACACAGCGATGTTCTCTAACAACACACTCAGCAGCTAAGGGAACAAGCCCCTGCCTGCCTAACTAACTCTTTCACTCTTTTTCCACTCTCAGGTGTGTGTGTGTGTGTGTGTGTGTGTGTGTGTGTGTGTGCACGACGTTTCATGCTCCGCTTTTCATGGCCATGTCACTAGATTTCAGTGTGGAAAGCTGTGGTATACACCAAGTCACACACTCTTCAGGGAGTTGCACATGATTTCTGAATTATTTCTAGTATTGTAACTATTCCCATTTTCTCTGCCCTCCTTTCTGTAGATCATCAGAAGCTCGAACGAGAGGCCCGAATCTGTCGTCTTCTCAAGCACCCCAATATTGGTGAGTAAGTTCTAGTTGTTCTGAGTATGGTTTTGTTTATTAGTAAATTGTGTTAATCATTTGATAGTAATAGTGTATTATTAATAACAGTACTTGTTAATTAGTTGTTCTGATGGCTGCTGGTCCAGTAAGAGAAGTTCCAGTTGTAAAGGTTTGTTTTTACCAGGTCAGAATTGGAACCAACAGGAAGCGGTGGTACCTGATGTTTGAGCTGGCAGCTCTTATCAGTTGCTGCCGTATTACCGTAGCACTTTATATGCCACACTGTACGTGCAGTAAAACAAGCATTCTGCAGATGAATTTTTCCGTATGGATGTTTCATCTTATTGTAGTACTGCACAAATAATTACAAATAATTAAACTCACAATCTCATCCTGTTTCCCAGTGCAAGAAGAGGTTTCATGCAGCAGCATTTGCACTCCTGTAGCCATTCAATAAAACCTTATATTCCCTCTTATTTGCTGTGACCATTGAAGAGGGTGTACCACATGAACTCGCACATACACGTGCATACACACACACACACACACACACACACACACACACACAGAGACGCACTTGAACGGCAGCGAGTCTACAGAAGGAGGAATGTCGGAAATCTAAGCTGTGAGTGGGTTTAAAATAACCCAAACATCTGCTTGTGAGAATGAGCGACCGTGTCCTAAACAGATGATTCATATTAAGTACTGAATATTCAATTCCCAATTACTAAACAAACAATGACAAAATGAAAATGTATAGAATAGTTGACTACAGTGAGTAAAGTCATGGCTGCATGCACTGTTTTGCCTCCCACAAATCCAAAGACATGCAGTCAGGGGAATTAGAGATGTGTCTGTCTGTGTGTCCCAATCTACGTGTTTGCTCTGCATGGAGCTGGTTGCGTTCTGCCCACTGAACATTGGGATAGACTCTAGCACCCCCATGACCCAGTAGTGGCTTAGATAATGATAATGAGTGAGTGAGTGAGATATTGCTCTTGATAATCATGACGGAGCCGTGGCTTAAGGTTAGGGAACTGTTCTTGTGACCAGAAGGTTCAGTCACCCATACTGACAAGAGTCAAGTGATGTATCCTTAAACAAGGCACCTAACCTTGTGTTGTGGATAGGCACTACACCCCACCCCCACCCCCCCAGGGCTCTAGGCAGGTGTGTTCACGGCCCCCTAGTGTCTGCATTCAAGTCGAGTCAAGTAGTTTTTATTGTCATTTTAACTATATACAGTGTTGTACAGTACACAGTGAAACAAAACAAAGTTCCTCCAGGACCAAGGTGCTACATAGAACAATAAACTTCACAATACAACGTAAAGTGCACGAGTGCTGAAGCATGTGCAATGATGCAAGACGATTTACAATAAATACACAAGACAATATACAATAAATACACAAGACAATATACAATAAATACACTAGACATTAACACTAGATATAGGGAGGGGATAGTGCAGATAGCCCACTGGTAGTGGGAGCAGTAAGGTGCAGTTATGTCTATTTTTGGTAGAAATGAGAACATTTGTACTCTTTCCTTAGACAAATTGTTTTGTGTCTTTAAGATTGTGTGTGTGTGTGTGTGTGTGTTTAGTCCAGTCACTGAAATGTGTGCAATTTATCAGACCAGACTCTGGTTGTTCAGGAGTCTGAGCTTACGGAAAGAAACTGTTGCACAGTCTGGATGTGAGGGCCCGGATGGTTCTGTACCTTTTTTCAGACGGTAGGAGGGTGAAGGATGTGTGTGGTCATCCACAATGCTGGTTGCTTTGCGGATGCAACGTGTGGTGTTTCACTAGTGTGTGTGTTTCTCTCTGCATGGATGGGTTAAATGCGGAGGTCAGTTTCCTCTGTGTGCAAGCAAAGTGGGGCAATCGCTTTACTTTCACATTCACAAATATGGTTATAATAATACAAGAATATAGGCTATTGCAGAAAAACACGCAGTAAATCAGTAATTCAGACCTCGGATGTGCCGTTATACTCGAACAAGGATTTAAGAAACATATTGTGATTATGGAGATTTTGGTTGTACAACAAAACTCTATATTCATCATGAGTCCATCGATGAGCCATCAGTTAATATATTCTTGTTAAAGCTTCACGTTTTAATCCATGCACTTATTTCATATCAGGTTTAGCATGGCACGTTGCTGTAAAACGTTGCCAGTGTTTTGCTGTGATTGTTTCATTCTTCTCGCAGGTCACTGAGAAAAAACTAGAACGAGAAACAAGTGCCATTAGTACCTGTGTGAGCAGGTTCTTCTTTATAGATGTGCAGCAGAAAAACAGCCTAACGCTTCCGTACCCCTGTGTGTCTTTACAGCCGGGAGTGCATCGGTGTGTATGTGAGTGTGGGCGAAAGCTATCTCATTGTTACAGGGGAAATAAAGGACAATGGTATGAGGGATGCTTGAAGAAAGCGGCAGAGAGCTCAGCTCTATAATAAGGCCTATAAATAGTGTGTTGGGGTGGGGAATGGGTAGGTGCCAGAGGGGGCGCCTGGTGCAGGAGGCTTTGGTGCTCATACGCAGTAATTATCAACAGCAAGCACAGGAACGCAGTGAGCAGGAGGAGCCCATGAGTATAGGAGAAAGGAGAAAAGAAATAGCACCTGGTTTGACCGCCTTAGTTATGTTTTGTAAAGCCTCGGTTTAAGATGAATTTCAGCAATTAATCTGTTTTTTGTTTTTCGAAGCCACAAAACAGATGAGTTTGGTGTTACAGCTGCGTGGCCAAACGCCTTCCCAACAACTGGCTCTGTTCAGAAGCACAAAAACCGGGTTGAGATTAGATCTGGCACTGAAATTGGATTAATCATTATAGGAATATTCTCAAGCTTGTAACCAACACATAATTTGTCATGATATATTTCTCCGAAGTCTTTTTTTTTTTTTCATCCCTCTTTCCTGCTGTAATGCGAGTCACGTGTTACATATCGGCTCCCTGCACTTCTCTTTGTTTCCTGAGGCTTTTCCTTTTTGCTCGTTTGCTTTCCTGCCTTTCCTCAATGGGACTGCTTGTCATGTTTTCTGCTTGAACTGCAGATAAATGCTGAACAAAGGGAACGGTGGCAGAAAAGAAATTGAAGGAATTCTTAAGAGAAAAGAGAGGAGAGAGGTCAGACTGCTTGTAGTTAGCATGTGTATATATTGCAGTGGATCTTTTCTAACTTTCTCCTTTTTATCTCCTGTCATTCTCTGTCTTGCTCCATCTCTTTCTCATCAGCATGACTTTAAGTACAAGTTTACCCAAACAGTGCTAAGTTAAATAATGAGCTTAGATGATCTTGGATGATAGAGGTAGACAATAGCGGTTAAGTGAAAGTGATAATAGAAGTAAACTACTCTTGTAGGCTCTGGGTTACTGATCAGAAGGTTAGGGGTTCAAGCCACAGCAGCTGCCGCTGTTTGACCCTTGAGCTTTTTTTTTTTACCCTTTCTGCTCCATAGACACTGTATTATGGCTGACCACCTGCACTCTGGCCCCAACTAACATGCTACAGTGCACAAAGAAAAGATTCAGAATGTGAAACAGAAAAGGCAGAGGGCTTGAGGGTAAATAAACTAGAGACATGAAGGCATGCTCATCAGTTTTATCTCTCATCACAAAGAGAAACAAGGAAGAAAATGAATCTAATGAAGACTGAAGATAAGGCAAACCTTTAGATTTGCTCTTGTATTCTGTCCACTGTACATAAAATGAAAAAAACTCTGATTGGTCACCCCAGACCCACCAGTCAGGACTAGGAAGGGGTCTGCTGTCGATCATGTTACCTGTCAATTCAGAGAGCTCCCCCTCTTACATTACTATTAATGCCAAAGCACTCGGAGTAAAGCTGAAGAGAGGAGCTAGATTTGCAAGCTTGTGGCGTCATTAGAAATATCACAACCGTGGTATTTTTTTCAAACATTTATATATGTTTATACATATGATCCTGTTTAAATGTACAGATAAAATAGTCACTAAAAACTTTAACACACTCCAATGTAGCGACAGTTTAACACTGCAAGATATCTTACATACATGTAATGCGATATGCAGTACTCTCTGGAGTTGGAGCAGAAAAAAGCAAAAAAATAAAACTTAAACATGTTTTCAAATCCATTTTTGGGCATTTTGTATCGATTCAGAATCACCAAGACTAGGAATCGCGATTCTTTAAAGAATTGTTTTTTTTTTTGTAAGAAGCAAATCTGCCATGCAATGTAAAGAAAATGTAAAGCTTTGGATTAAACAGATTGATAGACTTAATTTTCCTAGAGGACTTACATAAAATTAGTCAAATTACAAACTAGTAATAATGTCTTTTATTTTATAAATGTGTCTGTTAAGGATATCCATCTGTGGGAAAAGAACATGAAGATAAAAACCACAGACATCATTGCATCAACTTGCCAATGCCAACTGCTTTTTCTTACAGGTTACGTATGGGTGCTGATCTGCAGATAGCAATATGATACACGCAGTACTGCTCCTAAATACATCACTCTGGTGGCATAAACCACACTGTGAACAGATGTTTAAGATAAGACCCAGACTATATGCAGTTGTAACCTTAACTCACAGTTCTACTTGCTCGTCAATCCATGCATGAATCTTTGTGTTTATCATCATGTTTGAGGTTCAGTACACATGCTCATAATAGGATTCTTGCAGTGTTTCATGGAACAGTTAGTGATATACTGGGCTGCTGAGCACTTAGCTCAGTACAATAAAGCGTGTAGCATGTTACTTTTATAGATCTACAGCTCTGCAGAGTTCAGTTTCATTACTGTTTAACACACACGTGAGGAATTCGGCATTAGAGAAATATCAGTCCTCGGCTAATAACCGCGAGCTCTGATGTTGGTATCTAAAATGAAGAAAGTGGAACTGGTGTGTCTATAGTGCATCCAGCCTTGTGGTTTCTTTTTAACACAATCAGAAATGAATGGTGCAAGTAATGAAAGTGTGCATGTGTCTCTATAACCTTAATATATCTTTAAAACTCAGTAAACCATTTGTAAGGATTTTTTATGTCTCTCTCTTCCCTCATCTCTGTTTAGTTCCTCACCTAGTTGCTAAGTTGCTCTTTCTCTCAGGACTCCCTGAAGGCCTTGCTATTCTGGGCAATGTTTACTCTCTCTCTCTCTCTCTCTCTCTCTCTCTCTTCCCCCGTTTATCACTCTTTTCATATTTCTCTTCTTTTCTCTGTTCATCCCTCTCTCTCTCTTCTCTCTCTCTCTCTCTCTCTCTCTCTCTCTGCACTCATATTCCCTTTTCTTGTTCTGCCTCTCTTATATCCATGGTGTGACTCTCAGACGTAATGATCACACACACACACCTCTACCTTCCAGCCTGTGTGGACAGCCTCTTGCGTAACAACGTGATGTCAGAATAAGGTGTTTTAATTGATGTGTTATGAGAGCAGGTTGTTATTGGCTGTGTATAATGCTGTGCCTTGCTCGAGTTCATCACTAAACAAGTCACGTGCCCTTTTTTCTCCTCAGTCCGTCTACATGACAGTATTGCAGAAGAAGGGTTTCACTACCTGGTCTTTGACCTGTAAGTATGACTGGAGTACACGCACATACATGTTACATCAATACTGTAATATGATAAAGTAAACTAGCACACGACTCAGTACACTGTTATTACATGAGCGTGGACAATACCAAATGCAAAACCATACTTCTGCAAACCAGAAGTGGCTGCTGCACCGTTGTGTGTCTCTCTATCCTGTGTCTCTGTCTGACTGTCTCTCTCCCTGTCTCATTCTGGCTGTTTGTCTCTCTGTTTGTCTCTCTCTGCAGTGTGACTGGAGGGGAGCTGTTTGAAGACATCGTTGCCAGAGAGTATTACAGTGAGGCTGATGCGAGGTGGGCACTCCAATTCTCCAATTTACTGTTGCCGTGGTTACTGCTCTGCGCCCTGCAGCAAGCGGGTCACACACACACACACACACACACACACAAACACACACACACACACACGTCCATGACCACGGTGCTGTGTTTTAAAAGCACACCGTTAGTGAGTGTGGAAGTGGAGGCTCTCATAAGTGCAGTAAAATGGGAGTGCTCTTTAATGATGCCATTATGGAAGCGTTATTAGCCGAGTTATAACTTGTCAACAGGTAGAATCTCCTCCCTTTCTATTCCCATATTCCCTCTCCTTTTCCATCCTCTCATCTACTCATCCCTCGTTTTCCTTATTCACTGCCCACGCCACTCGTCATTGTTCTCTCTCTCTCTCTCTCTCTCTCTCTCTCTCTCTCTCTCTCTCTCTCTCGTTTTCTTTCATCACTTGCATGTGTGAATTAACCCTAGCAGCTAATAATCACCTCAATAAGAGTTCCACTGACTGTCTGTGCTGTGACCTCTATACTGCAACACTATACCCCAGTATATACTTCTTTCATAGATGAACAGGAAGTCACTCTTTTTCTCAGTAATAGAGCTGCACAATATACTGTTTGTTAACCGGTGTTGTGAAAGCATTCTGTCCATCTCTGAGGTTCCAGGTTAGAGTCATGACTCTTTTTATTTATTTATTTATTTATTTTTTAATTTATCAGACAATTCAACCATAGTTAATTCCTGCCTCTCATCATGTTGTGTATGAATGATCCCTATCAGTCCCATGTTTCTCTGACTGACCCATGTTTGAAAATGTTTTCATTTTGGTTGCAACAGTGCAGTGTTCACTCTGTCCTCTGGAGATCATGCATTTGAATCGTGACAGTGCCACAGCCGTCTGTGGCAAAGAGTTCAAGAGAGCAAACTAGGCCACGCTTTCAAGGAGGGAGGGGTGGCATACTTTCTTTCTCCCATCAACCACAGTGACACTAGCCAGTCATGGGCCTCTGTGAGTTCATACATGTAGAAGTGGTCGGGTGGTGCTTTCCTTCTAGTGTGTTACAGCCCCCCTGATGTTGTATGAACTTACATTCCATGGGACCCCTGGTATGTCTACATGCATCTGTGACGGGTGAACGCTATGTGTGCCTCCTTTCTGATAAGTGACCCCCGTTCATGTCCTGCATTCATTCTGATGGGTTTGGCCTCTTCCATTAGGACAATTGGTCACCACATACATCTAGAGATGCAAAATTATGGTTAAAGGAACACTCATCTGAGTTTGGGGCTTTGCCATTCACATCTAAGTCATTAGTTGTCAGTGTTACATCCCAAACATATCTGGGATTCGACACACTGGTGTTTATTATTTGTTCAACATGGTGTTTGTTGCCTTCAGAATATTTACATATTTCCGCAGTCCTATGCTCCTGTGGGGGACCCGCATTAGTGTATACTAAACTGTGTCAAATTTTATTTCCGACACGTGCCTTAAATGTAAGTGTTTCCACATGTGCCACTGAATCGTCAGTGATGTATGCTTTACGTACATACGTTGTCCCTGCAGGTGGTCCTGTCCCTCTTTAAGGGATTACGCGCTTCATGGCTGTGATTAAATGTCCGCATCACTGAGCCAGTGTTCTGACATTTGAAGTGAAAACAGTCAGTTAAAGCGTCTCGTCCTTAAATGAATGGTTTTATTCTCCAGTAGATAAAGCACTCATTTACATTATGCTGCTCCGCTGTTCAGTAGAGGGGATTGGAATTGAAACCAGGGTGTGTGGGTGCAGGACTGAGAGGAAAACAGAGTTGTTGGGTTTTTTTTTTCTGAACACTCGGATGCTTGCTGTCCTGGGAATGGAATGTTGGGCTCCAAGTTCAACCAAATTTGGGCAAAGAACATTGCTGCCCTTTTCGATCATGAATAGAGTTCACATTCTTTTTTTTTCTTTTTTTTCTACTGCTTTGGTATTGTCTTCTGTCCTGTTATTCACATTTTTCTTCTTTTCTTTCATTTTGCTTTTTCTTTCTATCTGTTGCTTATCGCTAACCCTTCATCTTTGCCTCCTTCTACTCTTCTCAAATGTCACTTCAATTCAATTTGCTTTATTGCTGTAACAATGTTATCCATCTGTTTGGCCAACGCTTGGTCAACTGTAGACAGATGAACATCTGCTGTACAATATATTTTACCTCCAACGATCAATGGCTCTTCTCTAGCTCTCTGACTCTATGACTTTTCCCCGGGAGGGACAGAAGTCAGTCTTTGTAGTCAGTAAATACATGTACATCTTCTACATTTATTCATCTACCATATGCTTTTCCATCCGGCAGATTGCAGCGTGTTTCTGTAGAACTGAATATTCGCCATATAACCAAAAGCAGGTGCTTTTGACTGAGAGACTGAGAGCACTACGGTACTTTAGTATTTTTAAGAGATGACGTGAGTCATCGACAACCAGTCGAAGCAACAATAGCAATAATGTTAATACACAACACTAGCAGTAATGCAGCAACACTCTAATGAGGAACCTTGAATCTTGTTGTGTAACAATAGTCACAGAAAAATAAGACTACTGAAGTAATAAGAACCTGTGCATGTATTGCTGAAAACACAATCCAGACGTTTTTACATTCAGAAAGAAGGAGCAATGTTTTAATGTTTTGAAATGACGTAGATGTCCGCTTGTGCCTCAGCCCCTACTCACATTCTCTCGTTCTCTCCCTCTGTCTCTCTCGCTCTGGCAGCCAGTGCATCAATCAGATCCTCGAGAGCGTCAATCATATTCACCAGCATGACATTGTGCACAGAGACCTCAAGGTGAGTTAGTGCCTATTGCCATGACAACCAGCTTTCACCTGCTGGTGTCCATGGTGATGACCTGCGTCGCTTATGCACACATGAACCCACAGTATTGTACGTCTTCCCAGTATTTAATAAGTTCAGCACGTCTTAATATATTCAGTACTACGTTTGTTCAGTCTGTGCGCAATTTTTTTTTAGACCACTTAACTCTGCAACCTTAGGGCACAGACCTGCTAAGTGTTGGTATAATAAGATTATTTTCATTTCGAAAAAAGAAAAAAAAAAAACGGAGGTTGCAGCCCTCTCTGATGTCCTTCACTATAAAGGTGATGGAAATGTTAACAGAAACGTAGCAACTCTTGTAGGCTAATCGAGCCCTCAGGCTGCTCATTGGTGTTAAGGTTCAGCTCTTTGTAACGGTGAAAATGTCTGATTGAGCTCTGTCTGATTTCATATTGGCGATGCCAGCGTTTTTACGGTGTCGTGCAAAGAAGAATGTGGACATGCAAAGGCATAGAAAGTGCAGACAGAAAGAACTGTTATTAACATGCAGTCTCACACACAGACACACAGGCATACACTCACTGCTCACCCTCACTGTATGTGAGTCAAATGTTGAGTAGAAGAGAGGTTTGGCACGCTTTGGGTTGCCATGGTGACAGACGTGATATGACTATTCGTATTCTCCCAGACTAAAAGAAATTCACTCATAAGCCTCATTGTTTCAGTCATCTTGGTGCTTTTTGGCTGCTCACCTTGAAAAACCTAGACTTTAGTAGAGGATTACTGAATATGCAATGTGTGTGCATGGGTGTATAATGAAATTTGGTAACGTTTATACGTTCATGAGGTGTGTCATGCTTTAATATTTCATCTACTACAATGTGCCTTAGAATCCCGTCCTTGTGGCACGTTTTTTTATGCGACTTTTCATTATGAAATGTCAAGTGGACTTTGCATGTTATTTTTTGAAGCCATGGTATGTAGCTGTGCACAAAAATGCAAATGCAAATACATGGTTTGCAGCTGCATTATAAAAGAAATTCAATTAGCATGTGAATTTGAATAAACATTACATAATGCTGCCAATGTAAAGATATGTAAGGAACAGCGTCTTTAGAATGGACATCAATTCTAGTTGTAACAGCTCAGAGTCTAGATTTTATTTATAATAATAATAATAATAATAATAATAATGTTGTTATTGACAGTGATATATGTTTTACTAGGTTTGTTTAGGGCTTTAGATTAGCTGGCTCAGGTGTGGTAAGAGATAAAACTGTGACGTCTCATGTGCTGTGACTGAGGGTCCCTGAAGGCTATAGGCGACAGAGTGAATATTTACACATGTGGACTGTCTGGAGTGGAACCTGGCTGTGTTTCACTGCTGACAGAATAGCAATTGCCTGGGCCACTTTATACATGCATGTCTATAGAGGCAGGTTTCTCTTTTGTTCTTAATTTGTAGTACTCAACTTTGATACATTTTTGCTCAGTCTGATTGCATAAGGCATGTAGCTGTCCGCAGGATTCTGTCCTTGGATAATAATAAAGAAGGAGCAACATCTGGATCTCCCTAACCTATGCTTACAGATTACTGCCATTCATTTAAAACGTATTAAAGAATACAGTTTAAAAGTGTGAATGTATTTTTTGGACCTTGTGATTGTAAACTGCTAAACAATTTTGTGTGTGTGTGTGTGTGTGGGTGTGTGTTCACACAGCCTGAGAACCTGCTGCTGGCCAGTAAGATGAAGGGAGCAGCCGTTAAGCTGGCTGACTTTGGACTGGCGATTGAGGTACAGGGAGACCAGCAGGCATGGTTTGGTAAGAGGCATAATGTCTGATGCTGTTAGTCATATCTTTCTTTAGCATAATGCTAAAGCATAAAGCTCCCTTCACAGCTTGTAGCATAAAGCTCTCGTTTATTGAAAAAACGAACGCTAGAAGTAAAGTGAAAAATCAGAGGGTTGTTACACTTTCCATGGCTGATCCTGTTTCACACTGGCAGAAAACTGGAACTGGTGAATGTGCTCCAAATATACCAAGTTATGCTAAATAATCCAGGCAGAGCATATACGGTGCCAGATGTGGGCGATTCCACGTAAGAGTTTGATGTAAATGTAAATGAGTGTTTCAACCATGCACCCAGGCTTCCGGAGATGTAGCACAACACCGACCAGTGGTTACTGAAGTTTACCAAAATTGAATGAACTCATGATGCCCTAAGGAATCCCTCTCCCAGGTCCTCTAAGGCATTATATAACAGCCCTGATGCCCTGAGTTATTCTTGGGCATCAGTGGCTGACCATCACTAACAGCTACTTCAGCATGTCCTGCACCCTGTCAGTGCCTATTTGACTGATGGGCATGACTGAGTGTATTGAATAGATGTCAGAGGCTGCTGTTAAAGGGTTGTTTGATTTTCTGGTTGTTCAGTTTTGCCAATTATTACAATAAAAGAGTAAATCTAAAAAAGGGAGCCGTGATGGTGAACAACACCCCCAAGAGGCCATACTGAGGCCATTCACCAGGCCATTTCCTCAGACTAGGTGCTAACATCATTAACATGGACATCACTTGTCTACATAACTAAATCGCCCTACTTACTAGCTTGGTATCGGACACTTTAAGATTAGAGACACTTGTGATGGGACATCATTAATGTGCCAGCTTGTCAACCAGTGTGACTGTTCTACATAAAACAATGTTGTGTTATTAGAATCCCCTTATTAGAATCTTATGCTACCCTAATCTAATGTTATGTTGCTTAGTGTCATGTACTAGAACAAGCTTACTCATGATAAATTAACTGTAATGTGCTCACTCTTACAGTTTGTAGCATTATTGAGCTTATTAATACTTTTGTCTAAATCTAGTGCCTTCAGTCTGTCCATGAAATAATATTGAAACATGTCACTGAAAGCTGTGGGTTATTTTATTATCATCATTACACAGGTTTTGCAGGCACTCCTGGCTACTTATCTCCAGAAGTCTTGAGAAAGGACCCTTATGGTAAACCTGTAGACATTTGGGCCTGTGGTGAGTTTTTATGTTTATCTGGAGTGCCATTAGTCATCTGATTCAAGTACATAATATTAACTTTTCTGCACTATAACTATATATATATATATATATATATATATATATATATATATATGTGTGTGTGTGTGTGTGTGTGTGTGTGTGCGCGCGTGTGTGTGTGTGTGTGTGTGTGTGTGTGTGTATAAATACACGCATACATACATATAACCCTCCATTTGTAGTCACCCTTAATCTGGTGGAACATCCACAAAACAAAAAATGACCTAGTCGTGTATTAGACCATCAACAACATAATGATTAATGATAACACCATAACTAAACTTTATGTACCCAATATAAACATTCTAAATAAAAGAAATTAGATTATACTGCTATTATTTAGTTTGTCCTGCAGCATATAACCAAAAACTGCGAAGCTTTCTGTCCTGTAGGGAACAAACGTGACATTACAGCTTAACTTATGACTGTTAAAAAGCATTGACACAGGCGACATCTTCCAAAAATGCTAAATAAACATCACAAATGACACTTCATCGAACCCATTCTGTGGCCTTTTAATTTGTTATTATAGATTCAATATTGCACTGGAACTTTTTTTTTTTACATCAATATTAACTTCTGCTTTTCAGTTGAAACACACTGACCATTCAGACTTGAGAACTCATCAGCGCTGTGGTATCATCTATCACATTAACGTACGTCATCGCCCGAGAGCGACGTGACAGTAAATTGAACTTGTAACGTGTCAAAAAATCAATCAAGATCTAACCGCGTTTGTAGAGCATGCAGAAATAACACTAATTTGGTTAGATTTTTTGTTTGGTTTTGACTTGAATGAGGTTTAATGCACTGTGTCACCACTCTTGGCAGTAGGGCAGCCAACCAAACCAGCACAAACAGCAATTTTATGGCACAAATTAGCACAAACGAATGACATAAGTTTATTAAATTTCTTTTTTTAAGATGGCATGCCAGCTTCACGGAGGTCTGTGAGAATTGTTAACTACTACACTACTCCGTCCACAAAAGCACACAGTGTGCCGTGCTGCACTCGGCTGCAACCACGTTTCTCACTATCCGGCCCTGGCAGGCTCCATGTCATATTGTTCAAATCATTATCCCAAATCGGTTGCGTTGCCAAAATCTTAAAGCAACATGACACACACTCTGTCTGACTGTAGAAGACCTTTCCTGTGCGCGCACACACACACAATAGGTCATAAATGGGAATTTTCCTATTTAGGCTCAGGCCAAGCCATCTGCTTGGCACTGACAAAAACCTTAATAAGCAGCTGACTGTTATGATTCTGTAAAAGATTCCCTAATTCATGTTTCTGATGATCTAACTCCGAGGTGACCCTTCTCTATTGAGTTCAGCAGGGAAAACAATCATTGTAAAAAGAGCAGGGGGGGGCAGCTCGGCCGGGTCTGATCGACATTTGACTCGGTGAAGCTTGACCAATTCTGAACCTTTTGCTGAAAAAGGAGAGCGAGTATTTCCAAGATCTGGAAAACACTCCTAAAGGACTGGCGCGGAGGAGACCATTATGATTCTTCTATATTAGAAGGTACATTAACAGTAAATCTCAATAAGCGGAAATAAATCACAATAAGCGCTATCACACGTGCAAACTTCTTTTCGTCAATGTTTCCATTCGGTTCCTCTATGGAAAAATTACATCCTGCTTTTCAGCAATTTGTAGCAGAGATTCATTTACTGGTCTCAGGGCACACATCAACCGCTGACAGAACGTGTAAGACGGCAGACAAGTAACAGACTTATGATACTGTAGTGCCTTTAGACAGTACGAGTACTTTTAAATATGAAAATAATATACACATGCATAAGCAAAGATATTGATGGGGGAATAAAAAGGGGGAACAAGGCAAATTATACCAGTTTTCAGTGTAAAAGACACTGCCCACTGGTTAGAAAGATTAATAATCAAGGTAAAGTTTTCAGGATTGACCTTATTAAACAAAATGTAAATAATAAAAAATAAAAATAAAAAAAAATACAGAGCTGAACCAAAGTTTGAAAATTAAAATTCTGAGCCACAGACAAGTGCATCACGCAGGATGAGACTTGACAACACGCTCTGAGACTGATACACAACCTAACACAGATACCAGAAGTCAATCAAAAAGAGCTGCAGAACAACCTGAAACAGTTACACTAGAGATCAGAGTTTCTGCGGAGGATTGAGGGCAGGGCCGAATGTCACTTTTAACAAGAACAATCAAGATATAAAGCATGGTCTAAAGTGGTTAATTACTATTTATAATGAATGTGAGTGGCTTCAGCAACGGTGGGAAAGCAGACCTTATTACTGAGATACATAAATGACAAAAAAAAAATCTATCTATCTATCCATCCATCCATCCCTCCCAAGTGGCTCCAGCTTTGTACTTATAAGAACCTTCATTTTTCAGTGAGGCCTTTTTCTACATTTCAGGGTGTTACTGCAGGGAATTGTCTTTATCCAGCTTCAAGAAAATTACAAAGGTCGGACACTGATGTTGAGTGAGGGGGTCTAGGGGACTCTCGAGTTCTTCCACTCCAACCCTAACACACCCTGTCTTCATGGAGTTCACTTTGTGTACATGGGCAGCATCGTACTGAAACAGGCTACGTCATTCCCAGGCGTTCTATACTTTTGTGCTTTCAACCTGGTGACGCCAGTTGGCCGAAGTACCAAATATGGGTGTGACGGTCAGGTGTCCCCATACTTTTGAGGTAAATTAAAGGAGAATTTGATTTCATCTGCTATGAAACTGAATCTGGGGAGCAGATGGAGGTTTTACCAAGACAACAACCGTAAACGAGGGGCCAACATAACTCAAGAAGGCCTTGCATGGCGTAGCCAATCTCCAGACTCGAATCCCATTGAAAATTTATGGGGAATTTGGAAATTGCAAGTTCGTCAGGGGGACCCTCGTAACCCTGGGAAATTGAAGATGATTTGCCAAGAGAAATGGGCCAAAGTCGAACCACAATGCAGCAAAAAGCTTCATACTTCTTACTGTAGACGTCTTGAAGCTGTAATCACCAAGAACCGCTTTGTACCAAAAGTACTAATGCTGGTAATTTGTGGGGTCCGAATACGTTTCCCCTCATGACTGGTTTTGTGTTTTAAACATGTCTCTGTTTACGAATATATGCATATATGGAGTATATCTCCAGCGCCTATTTCCACTTCATAATGTGATTTTTTTTCCAGACAATATATATATTGCACACACACACACACACACATATACATACATATATATATATACACATACATACACACACACACACGTCCTGAAAAATCAAAAGTCACATTATGAAGTGGAAATAGGTGCTGGAGGCATACTAAATCACACGAAAGCATTTGAATACTCATTTCCTCTCACTGTACATGTCTTGTACATAATGTATGCACTGTATATGTGATGTGCGGGTGCGTGGAAATCCGAGCTTTATTGTATCTGCTATTACTCAAGAGAGAGAAACCTGCCAAGAAGCCGAGCAGCCCAATTACTCAATCAATCACTCAAGTTCATACAACCCAAGAACGGGGCAACGAAACATGATAAATACAGGAGAAATTTGGAGCGGCTATCTTACCCTTTTATTAACACAGCAGGCAAGTTTGCACGCGCACACACACACACACACACACACACACACACACACACACACACACACACACACACACACACACACACGGAAAGATCTCTACATAGCCAGTAATTATGTTAACAGACTTGAGTTATTGGGGCGAAAATTGGAAATCTTTTCCTGAGAAGGTGGAAGCCGTCAGGGTTAGTGACTGTTGTAAAAACAGCAGAGCGGACGGATACTGAAAGAATACAGGAGACGGGAACTCTGGCAGAGAGACATCCATTTACATGCTGCGCCGGTAGAGTACTGCCTTTATTTCAGCGTTTCCAAGATTAACATTTTCCTTTCCTCTAAATAAAATCCAGCAGTGGAGCATATACGAATCTTCCCGCGCTCTCGTCACGCGGCTATACGCTTTGTTTGACGCGAAACAGTGGTAGCTCTGGAAAAACTCTCTGCACTTATCTATCTGTCCGACTTTAAAGAAAAACAAAAGGAGAGACGGCAATAAGGAACAAGTCGTTTACCAAAAAAAAAAAATGTTGGGACCAAAGATTGGAGGCAGAGACGACCATCTGAAGAGCCGTAACAATAACATGTCCTTCTTTGATTTCCTTGTCGAAGTCTTTCCGGAGCTCGAGTACCTCCCAGGAAGTATTACGCACTGGGGAGATCTTTCAGCACCGCGCCATGCCAAAGACAACCTGTCGGACACGTGAATAAACACACACATTCACGGATGCAAATAGAAATTTAACGACTTACAGATATCAACTCCCACACACACACACACACACAC
>JAOVVF010000051.1:12067898-12079814 GCA_028565595.1 Duopalatinus emarginatus
TAACACACATACATACACACTCTATCTCTTTCAGGAGTTATCCTCTATATTCTTCTTGTGGGTTATCCTCCATTCTGGGATGAAGATCAGCATAAGCTGTACCAGCAAATCAAGGCTGGAGCCTATGATGTGAGTACAGTCTTTTCCTAGTGGACTACACTCTAAAGTTCCCTAAAGTTACCAGGTTATTTAAACTTCTTTTAATTTTAATGCAGAGGCTAAATTATGGAAATTCAAAGAATACAGTCTAAAATTTTCTTTCCCCATGTCCCTGGTTGATTTTTTTTACTTTTGTCTTTTCATTGCAGACTCAAGAATTATATTAAATATTGCAGTTAGGATACATTCACAACATTCAGTCAATTCATAGACATTAATAGCTTTATATTAATGTATATGTTTATAGTTTAACATATATAGTTTATATGAGGACCATAGTACTGAACAATGACAATAAAGCTGAACCTATCTATATCTTATTGAGATGTACTAACACAAGGCAATGAAATGCAGTTAGCAGAAATCTACCAGAAATGCAAATAGTAGCAGTGTGCAGTTATAAAGGCTTTGTGCAATTATAGACTTGAGTTCAAATGGTAGCAGTGGTAGGTGTGATGAATATTAAAATATAAATATGATCTATGAACATAGAGGATAAGGATTATAATGGTGAACATAATTATGGAAATATGGGCATTTTATATTTATATATACATACACATGTAACAGTTATGTATGCAGTCACCCCTCACTATATCACGGTTCACTTATTGCGGCTACCCTGAATTGTGTGTGTGTTTTTTTTTTTTTTGTTTTGTTTTGTTTTGTTTTTTTTTTTCTTTTCTTAATTATATTTTATTCTGTATCAAGTTTTCACTATATTGCAGAATTTTGCAGAGTATAGGTATTTATATAATTTTAATTATTTTTGTCAAAAAATTAAAAACAGTGTAAAAAATTAAAACATATTAAAATAATATTAAATCGAATAGTAAAATACAGGATGTACAGGTATTTCATCAGCGGATTAATATTGTACTGTACACAATGGAAATGCAGTTTCCAAGAGAGTGGGAAAAGTTTATAGGAGTGTGGGAAAGGTTCATAAAGCCTTAAAGTAATATTAAAACATATCCCACAAGCAGGAATGCTGCTGAAGTGAATATCAGCACAATCACCATCACAGCCATGCTGATATTCAGAACAGCACAATCTTGAGTGTTATTGCTTTTATATATAAAAGTACCGCACCAAAGGGGAACTTGATTAAAATGGAATGGACAAAACACTGTGCATGTGGAAGTGTCCTTAAAGATCCCATTCTGTCCAGCACAGCTGTGTGAAGCCTGCTGTAACGACTTTATTTTGGAGTTTTTCGGGAGTAATACTTCAATTGTTCGAGCAGTGTTCTCTATATATTTTGGAATTTGTGGATACACAATGTATTGTTAAACATATAGCTGTAGATCTGAAGTCATGATTAGTGATTAGTCAGGCTGCAGGTATCCTTTAAGAGACTGGGAGCTCATGAGGCTATCTTTTTCCATTATGGTACAAATGCTCTGTTCCTAGACTTAGTGGTCTGGCAGGCTGGCTGCTTAATTTTTGATTGAGTGTAAATTAGAGCTGTGCCAGAGATATTGATCCTGTCATGGCTTTCCTGACGCATTGCAGAGAGATGACTTACTGGGAAGAACTGGATGATTCTTCTCACTGTACAGCTGTACAGGTATCTGTGCATCTTAAAAAAAAAAGCATGTTTCAGATTTTAATGAAGAACAGCTATGCAGTGTTACTTTAATACACCAGTTTAAAGAACTCGGAAAGTGTCTTTTTATAATGACGAATGGGTCTTTTAAACGACTTGTACTTGATGTAGTGGTTTGTGCACATTATACAAATGTTGATTTAACATCAGGTAAGTTCGCTCTTTGGTGCCACAGTCCCTGTCTCAGTGAGGTGTTAATTCGCAAAAGTAACATTTATTAGAACCCCAGCCGTGGCCGAAGCGTATCTAATAGTTGGTGTGGTAACGAAACACAGTGACACAGCATTTCCCGCTGCTTCCTTGCTATACTCCTAATTTGATTATCCCCCTCTGGCAGACATTTTGTTTGTCTGTTTGAAGCTGTATTAAAAGCACACGCGGAATTTACTCCTTTGCATGCGGAATACATAACTAACACTATGCATCATTCTTCCTTCCGCACTCCAGTTTCCTTCTCCTGAGTGGGACACTGTCACCCCTGAGGCCAAGAACCTCATCAACCAGATGCTGACCATCAACCCAGCCAAGAGGATCACTGCTGAGCAGGCCCTCAAGCATCCATGGGTCTGCGTAAGTAATTGCTTCCAAGATCTATGATTCTCAGAAGCTGCAGGCTGCAGAAATCGATTACAGAATTCAGCCGTCCCTTAGATTCTTTCAGGACTTTAGTCCATTTCTGGTCTAGATATCTAACCCTACTACATCTGAATAAGAATGTCTAACTGCCGTCTTGGAGTTCAGCGCAGTTCAAGTCTCACCGAGTCTCATTGTTAGGACTAATTCTGGCCTGAAATGCTGGATCACATTAGACATCTTGTTGGCATCATGTCCGAGATGTTTTGTGTAACTTAGCAACAGGGGTTTGTAGAGAGTTGGCTCGGTTACCACAAAGATGCCCACATCAGATCAGTATTAGGTTTCACACAATGCCTAAAGCTCTGATGTTAGTTGTTTATTGAAAATTGGGCTCAAACCATCATTAGTGCATCCTAGTTTGGTAATTTCCTCATTCTGATATGTAATAAACCTGGTTATTGATAAGTAAAATTAACCAAATTTGCACATTATGCTTCATTCTGGCCTTTCAAAGTTGTGCATGCCTTCCTTAAGAACTAAAGTACACTGTTTTTTAGGATCCTTAGGTCAAGCTGATATTTTTATTTCTCAATTTGAATGTTTAGCAACGGTCTACAGTGGCCTCAATGATGCACCGGCAAGAGACTGTGGAGTGCCTGCGCAAGTTCAATGCCAGAAGAAAACTGAAGGTATATTTCCATTATAGCTCCTGCACAGTGGAACAAAATTCAACAGATTAGTATTACAACATATTCCATGTCACTGTCCCCTCTCTGTTTTTTCCATTCAGGGAGCCATTCTCACCACTATGCTGGTTTCCAGAAACTTTTCAGGTGGGTCTCTGTTAGCTTGCTCATGACCAGGTAGAGTGCACGTGCCAGTGACCAAGATCCTGTATCCCTTTAATATAGGCAAAATTTAAAATGTATTTTCAGCTAGCTGTATAATCAGGAAGTGCAAAGTGTGAAAGACTGAGAACCTAGATGCTTTAAAAAGTTATGGACTCTTGTTTCTAATTAAACATTTCTGCAGGGGACACAGCTAGAATGTTTAACCATATCTGATTTAACTGGTACAGAATTCATAAAACTGGTAATATATGGCCTGTACTTATGATTTCCTGCTCATTTTCTTAAGACAGGTTCTTTTTCTTTGGTCTTTGGTGTCACAGGGTAACAGGTTGTATTTCAGAATTTCTAGCAAGCTCGAGTATTGGTTAGGTCACATTCTCTCAGGGGTTGTATATTTTCTGTAGCGTTTTTCCAACTGAACGCCTCTCTGTCCAATAGTGGGCCGGCAGCATACCAGCCCTGCTGCTCCCACCACCAGCACTGCCGCGCTTGCACAGGAAGGTATGTGAGAGTGCATCTCCTCACCTCTCTACCAGGGGGGCCCAGATAGCCCCATCCACATTGTCCCTACAAACCTGAACCTGTCCTTGTTCCACCCACTCAGCATGTAGCCAGACGCCTGCCATGCCTGCTCTCACATAAAAATACACACACATTAAATTTCATGAAAAAAAAAAAATCACTGCCAGTTAATCCAGGAACAACCAAGTTCTTGATTTCATACATGTACGTGGCCTGTTTCCATTTTTACCAAGATTAACATTCATAACAGTCATGTGCATCATGGACCGTTCTCATGCACCACAGTCTTCAGCCTGCACTGTCCTTTAACTTTTAATCCAGTATTGTTTAGTGTTTAAGGACAAAAAGCAGATACTGCCACTTGTAAATGTAAACCATCTTTTCTGTAAATAGTGTTTGGACACGTGAGGAATAAACACTCCTCAGTGCTTTGGAACTTTGAATCATTCTTGTTTTTAGCTCGCACCCATGGAGCGTTCTCTCTGTACGTTTGAATAGCTCTTATTCCAGTCCTTTTTTTTAAAACGTCTGTCTTTTTATGTGACTTGAATTTGAACGCTGATGTTCCAGGCAGGAATCTGATCGATATCACCTCGCCGCATTCATTATACTGATTGACGGCTTCAGTCAGCCAGCAGTCAGCCAGCATGACTTATCTGTTTGTATGTGAATATCTTAGCTTTATTTAGTCCCTTTTTGGGAGGTTATCATTTCCCACCTTTATTAGAGCTGTTTAGGTAGCCTCTGCTTTAGCTGGAGATGTGGACACCAGCTTGGTCTTCTATCCCAGGTCAGAACTCTGCACCCTGGCCAGGGTAAGAGAGGCCTGGTGGTACGGAGGCTGAGAACATCGCAGTTCCTCATCACATGCCAAAGCAGACATGTTCAGCCAAGCTTAGCCACCATTTCTCCCCCTCCTACTCCCTTAAACCCTCACCCCCACCCCCTTGTTGAGAGTGGGGGGGTATGCTACATGGCTGGGCAGGAGCGGGGTTGGCTTGCTGCCAACCGTCAGACCTGGTGTATAGTGGCACATGGTGCCAGCACGTGCCAGGTGGTCGGCATGAAAGAAGGTCCACTGGAGGCCAGACAGACGATGCTGTTTATGCTACTGAGTCAGGAGGGAATGGAAGAGCACACAAGACCTAGCCACCATGAAACAGAAAGGAAAATTATTTTACACTGTTTTCTGTATTCTTTTTATCGTACTGATAACATATCTTCACTTTGGTCACATGGTTTTGCAACATGGTTAATATTATTAATATATTAAGTTTTGTTTGCTGAGAGGTTTCAATGCTGTGGATGCTTTATCTCTCCCACAATAAAGCCTAGCCTTTATAAGGTCTATACCACAGGTATGTCTTAGATAATCAGTTACACTCTTACTGTGGTGGCGATTGGCATTAATTACTTTGGAGTCATCAAGTCACAGCTCTTTCCACCAAGTCTCAACCATACCCAGTAAGTGTTTGACTATATAACATCATCTCATTGCAGATACTAGGATACTTGTTTAGATGCTTGGCCAATAGAGACACAGTATCTGGCTTTTTCTACTGTATCTTCTCCGTCTTGAGCTTTTTGCTTTACTAACAAGTCAACTGATTGCTGACAGTTTAGAATTCGCTGCTTGTCAAACGTTGACGCATGTCTCGGGTTTTTGCCTCGGTCAGGTGATCCTTTTTTTTTTTGATTCGGTGCTTGCAAGCAAACCATTTCTATCACAAGATGTTCTGTTCTTTGTTGCTGTCCTTTCCCACTACCTTTCAAGGGCGTTTTCACACTTGGCCTAAATACTCAGTAATGATCTGTACCCAGGATTGATTCAAGGCTTATTTTGGTAGAGGGCAACGCCACATGTTTTTCACACAGCTCATTTCCTGTGAAGTGTGAAAATTTATGCAGAACTTCTTTCGCAAGTATGTATGTGCAATTTAGTTTGCAAAACTGGACACAGTAGGTCCTTTATTGTTGTTATTCATGTTTTAATTAAATGTTTCTATTCTATAACATAAGAATTGTGAACAGACTGGGTGATGCCTGTCAACACAAACTGGTCACTCATGTACTTGGATAATCAATAGTTGTGTTCAGTTGCCTTCATTACTGAATTCGACTGAAATACTTTCAGCCCCTCCAGCAGACCACGTCTTTCTCCATCACTGTGAAATTTGAACTGCGGAGTAACACACCTCTAACAAGCCAAACTAATTCTGTTATCTGCCGTTTAGCCTCACTGTGGTCTCCGTGCTAACCCCAGACCATAGTTCGGAGGTGCACTCAAGATCCCTGCACCACACTTAGAATTAAATCCAGCTGCCAAATTCCACCAAGCAGACTAAACTGCCTGTGGACTAAAGGTCATGTGTGAAAATGCCCTTAAACAATCTTCTAGTTGCCCTTTTTTGAGCGTGAGGAAAATCGCCTGATTTTAAAAACGTTATATTGTTTCATGTTCATAACCGGTAATGTTATAGTCAAACCCAACATTATGATTATGATAAGTAAAAGCATCCCAGCTTCTGACTGACTGCTTACTGTGAATGGTGAAATAAGGGATCAGTGACATGTAATGGAGGACAGTTGAATAATTTGTTCAAAACCAATAAAGCATTTTGGATCTTGTTTTTTTTTTTCTTTGTTGACACTGCATGGCTGGCTGTATGGTAAATTGCACCCACCACTAGCACCTTTCATCTCATACTGAGTGCAGCATGGAACACCAGCAGGCCTGCAAAACAAACGACGCCTGCCGCCTTCCTACTCTGTGCACCCTCTTATTTGCATCTCTATTGATTTGTTGTATTTCTCTCTCAATCTTACCTTTCTCTCCCCATCATTCTTCCCTCTCCACTTGTTTATGGAAGGTAAGGAAATAAATGGGGCAACCAAGCATGATCTTATTGACCTGGGTCTTTATAAGTATGTTATTGTTGAAAGGGTCACTGCAGTATAGATTTTTTTAAGGCTGTCCCCTGCACACCATATCATTAGAACAGAAGTCAGTCGGTGTCGAGGCATACAGAACTCCACTGCCTCAAGACCTCTAAATCAGGCAGAGCCAAATCATGGCTCCGTTTAAAGGAAATCAATTGCCTACATTAGCTGTGATTTTCATTTCATTATACCTGTAGTCTCAAATGAAGTACAGTTTTATTCCGAGACTATTTTTGGTTTTGTATAATAGGGATGATTTTCAAGTATGGGACTCTTTCACAGCCCAGTCATGAAACCTACAAGCTTCTAAACTATATAACTAAGTAAATTGATGCTAAGCTAGCAGTTAGAGGCAGAAAGAGGCTGTAGCTGATTTTGTTGGCTATGTTCTAATTCAGGCTATGTTCTTTCTTCACAGCATGCAAAAGTTTACTCAATAAAAAGACAGATGGTGTTAAGGTAAGAAAAGAAGCCGCCGTTAGTAGTTATTAGCATTTAGTAAAAAAAAAATTATAAATATAGTCCTGTGATACGTAATTCATATTCATACATACACTGAAGTGCCAGAAAAACTGGTGCACGAATCTAATACTTGTTACGTCCCCCATCAATTCAGAAATAAGGAAATATTATGTTGGCAATGATCACCATACATCCACAAATCTATGGTATTCCAGGTATTCCAAGTTCGATAGATCTGATAATTTAGGTAGGAAAGGAATGGCAAAACCCAAACTCAGATAAGTGTTCCTGTAACCATAATTTGGCATCTCTAGACATTTTTGGCAGCGCACACAAAGCCTTCACTTGTCAGAGATGTTTGTAGATGTACCAAGGGTCCCATGGAATGCCAGCGAAAGAAACCATTATGGAGCCACCACCTGCCGTTGCAGGTTTTTTTTTTTTTTTTTTTTTTTTTTTTTTTTTTTTTTTTTTTAAAAACAGTATTTTCTTTTTTTTTTTTATTTTACACTATGCTTTAGTGTATGTGTGGTGGCCTTGGAAAAACTGGTTACTCTGGAGGCCTGTCTGGTTACCCTCAAAAATAAAAAGGAAGAAAATTAAGCAATTATTAAAAGAGTTTAAGCACAACAACAACTGAGGGGTTTTCCTGGACCTCCTCATCCATGAATCATATTCCATGCAAACATTGTAGAACCTGTTAACTTTATGACTGTTTTGCTGTGATGATGTGATGATAATATTTTTATAGCTGTCTCTTCATTGTAAGGATATAAGGTTTGAATTGTGTACATGATGGTTCTAAATAACGTTTTTGCCCACAGGACATTCATCAGAAAGTAACACATGCATGCAAATTCCCTGTCAAATGTGTCGTTATATCACATGACCATTATATCCCATGTTGCCCATCAGTCTGAATGGAAAAATGTTGTATGTCTCCTCTCTGCTGCAGCCCCAGACAAACAACACTAAAAACAGTGTAGTGAGTGCTGTAGTGAGTGCCCTGAAGGAGAGCAACATGGCCTCCTCCACACCAATGGTACCTTAATCTGCATTTAACAGCCTTTTGCTCCATCCCCAGTGTGCTGTGCTTGTTTGTAGATCATCTGAATGCTAGTTTTGTGTTTGGTCCACCGTGCATTTAATATGGCATGCTGTATATTTTTGTGGTGATCTTTCCTTTTGTAAGCATGTCATGGTGAAAGTTTGGTACGGCTTTTTATATCCCGCTGTTCTCTTCATGCCCCTATGTATATATACACTAGGTGTATAAGCTTGCATGGCAGCTTAGCTCAGTCCTTCTAACAAATTAACCCACTTCTATATGTAGCTAACAGAAACGCGTGTGTGTGTGTGTGTGTGTATTTAAGTAAAATATCCTTTCAGGAATGCGCAAAGTGCAGTAACAGTCACTGCTGTAGTTTTGACACATTATTATGTCATAAAATATAAGCCAATCACATTTTAATATGCAAATACCACCTATACAGGACTGGTTTACTGGGGAGGGGGTGGGTGTGTGCAGGTTTGGAGGCATTTACAATTTGCATATCAGTCATATCTGGATTTCTTGATTAGGATAAAAGTGTACACAAGGTTTTGTGCACATTCAGTAACAGGTCCTCAACACTACCTTTGGATGGCTCCAGTACAGAACAGTAGAGTACAGTAAACACCCCATGCTTTTATCCGAGTTAAATGATATGGCTCACTCAGTGCCCTGCAGCAAATCCGCTTCACCACCAGGCTCACTGGGAATTGATCTGTAATGGACGTTTTCTGTCTGTTAAATAAAGACAAGGACAAAGCTCATGATGTGCTGTCACCAAAAAGGTTAACTTGGGGCTGGAAGTACATAAACCAACTTTCAGCGAACACAGCTTTTCCTGCCCGAAAACAGCCATAAGATGAGAGCAGTTCACCCTGCAGGGTTCAGGCAGAAGAAAGTGAATTGACACTTGAAATGGTTTGTGCTTGTACATGCTGCCTAGAGAACTGAGCGATGGGCATCCTGGGACCTCTGACATGCACCATTAATACACTCTGTTAGTCAACAGCATCACAACAGCATCACAGGGCTGACAACAGACAGTCAGGACTGAAACATAGGCATGTTTACCAGACTGAGCTTTAGTGGGAAAACGTTAAGGATGACATTCCGTGTGAGGTGGAATTGATTCTTTTCTTGTGATCGTTTGTTTTGCCTTTTTTTTTTTT
The DNA here is from genome assembly GCA_028565595.1 of Duopalatinus emarginatus. Lineage (NCBI taxonomy): Eukaryota > Metazoa > Chordata > Actinopteri > Siluriformes > Pimelodidae > Duopalatinus > Duopalatinus emarginatus. The sequence continues at coordinate 12,077,238 of JAOVVF010000051.1, forward strand.
TTTTTTTTTTTTGCAACCTTTATTATATTTTGAAAGAGCATTCACCACACAGGTATTGCACCACCATGACTTAGTGTGTCCTGTGAGCATGTGTTCCAGGCAGAAAAGCATGTCATCAAGTTTAAATGTAGCATGCATTCATCTTTTTGGTAAAAGGTGACAAAATTATAATATTTCTTCCCTGTTTCAAATCCTACAGGAGCCACAGACTACAGTAGTGCACAACCCAGCAGATGGTACCAAGGTCAGTCCATCTGGAGCAGGGAATAAGTGAAAAGATTAATCGTTTTTAATATTGGAATCAGTGCCATGATTTGGGGAAACAAACTAGCATGTGATCTTTCTTCTAATCGACGTGTTCTAATGTTGCCTTCTCTCTTTGCCCGTGATATTTTCTCTATCACTGACTCTCCGCAGGGCTCCACAGAGAGCTGCAACACCACCGAGGAAGAGGATATGAAAGGTAGGAAAGGTACACAACCCTTCTCTGCTCTTTTCGGCATGCCTCCGGCACTGTGGCCTCACGAGCAGTGCTGTCGTAATAATGAGAGTCTCTCTCCTTGTCAAGCCAAGCTGTAAGCCTGTAATACAGCCACTTATTTCGCCGTTAAGCGATCACACAGTTGTCATGCATAACCGATGTATTAATTGAAATGAAGCTCTATAACTGGGCAGACAGGAGAGAGACAAAAGTAAGTAATGGGAATGTAGGTCAAAATCTGTGTCGATACATAGAGAATACACGCATGATAAGCATGACTGTGGCACTAGCGAGTAAATCAGCTTTGTGAAAAGTAATCTCCCTGTTGGAAATTGGGCCTATCCACGGTTTCAGTCTAATCACTTTATTGATTTTATACACTCATATAATCATCTGCATTTTTGTCTTTTTTGTGAGGCAGTGGTTCTGTATCCATCTGTATGTATATGGTAAATGTATAGGAGTGTGTGTTCTTGACTCTGTTAGTCGGTGTGTGCTGTGGCTTTTCATTAGCATGTTTTTCTAAGACCTAAGGTGCTCTAGGAAGGCTCACAACCCCACTTCTGAGGCTTTCTTCCCTCATTTCCTCTCCTTAGTTACCTCTAACCTGAAGAGCATTTTATCTTCTCAGCCACATCAGGGGCATGGTTCAGGTGATGAGGACAGGAAATTGGAAAGGAGACTCGGGGAAAGTTCATGGCTGTGATTACTAACACTGATGCATCACACCACAGCCCGCTAGACGCCGTTACTTCAGCAGTGCTAGTTCACACTGAGCGAGTGAGCTGCGTATAGAGCAGGATACACTGATGTGATTACCATGGAGTCCCATTCGCTATTTAGACTGTGTCTTTGTTGTTATTAGGCCATGGCTGAATTAATAGACCTATTTTATCCAGACACATCCTCCTCCAGCTGCACCATATAAACGTAATGTTATTGTAATATTGATAAACTTGCAGCTGAGTGAGTGTGTGTTGGTGTGTTTTTCTCCTGGTGGTGTGTGTTGTGCTGGTTTTGGGGCCGTGCCAGTGGAGAGTGCTCAGGGGGCCAGCAGTGACAGTGCGGTGATGAGTCAGTGCAGTGCCGGGGACGAGCCGCCCGCTCTGGTGGCATCACCACAGTGTCCACCAGCCAGTAAGTCACACTCCTCTGCTGCCATGCAGCATCTTTTGCCCCTTTCCCATAATCCTCCAGACTTATTCCACCCCTGTGGTCAGTGTGTCAAGTCTTCCACGTTCTGGCCATTCGCAGCCACTCCACCCTCACCGATAAGTTTCCCCAGATTCAGGCTGTTTGTTGTGCTCTTCTTTTACTCCACCCTCTCCAAACTCTTGGCACATATGCCACGCACCTCCTGATTTTCCCTCCTGCCCACTTGCTGCTGATGATCATGCTATATATTGCCCATTTCAGCTTTTCCATGCTATTTTAGGCCCCTTCGCTCCTCTGGCCTCGTTTTTGAACATCTGTGATGTCTGTTTTCCTTTTGTCCTTACCTACTTCACTTTTCTCCCAAGTCTGGATGATTTTCTAGCCCATAGCTATTTTTCCAGTTTGACTTTACTTAGAAGTCAGAGCTTCTCTTCCTTCAGGCACCTTGTACCCCTTGTAACCCTTTTCAGACAGATGTATTACTGTGTATAGCTATTTATTGTGTATTTTTGCCACAGGGAAAAGCTTTAAGTCGCATATCTTCGTGGTTGATGAGATGTCACTCTGTCTCCGCTGTTTAGTGATGCTTTTAATTGAATAGAATTCATCTTTAGAGTATTAATAATGCATTGTGATCTCTGAACACAGCATCTTTTACGCTGCACCCCTAATCTTTGCCTCTGTAGAAAGAGGAATGCACAGCCATTTACAGGTAGGAGGTATTTCTCCAGGAATATAGTCGTTTTATATTTTTATTTGACTTTAACTACATAGAGTTAAGGAATATTTTCTTCATATGACGGCCCTGAAAGAGCTTCAGAGTTGAGCGCTCTGTGTAAATACTGGATCAGTGAAATTAAAATGATAATCATTGTTGCTTTTGGGGTTTAAGACAAAATGGTGAGGATGAGACAGAAGGGCAGAGTGGCAGATCTTTATTT
>JAOVVF010000051.1:12102351-12112770 GCA_028565595.1 Duopalatinus emarginatus
CACACACACACACACACACACACACACACACACACACACACACACACACACACACACACACACCCCCACACACACACACACACACACACACACACACACACACACACACACACACACACACACACACACACACACAATGACTAAGCACTTTGCACCGGACTGCATTCTCCCACATCATGATCAGTGTTCCTGGGATAGGCTCCAGATCTGCTGTGATCCTGATCAGAATAAAACAGCTATTAAACATGAATGAATGAGAGACAATATGTGTAACGAATGCAAAATACTGCAGATATCAAAGCTGGGCTCTGGAATGTTCGTTAGCCTCATTATAGAGTGAAAAGATTTAATTAAATAATAAAGAATATCAGTATTTATATTTTCACAACAGAAATTGTTCATAGAGAATCACGTATAGAATCACGTTGAGAAGGCGGTATATAACTGTTAGACTAGTGATGTCATCCTTGTGTATTTTTTTCAGGGGCAAGCGTAGTCTTGTGGCGGATGAACCAGTCTTGGGACCAGACGGTCCCTGGTTCGATCATCACAAAAGACTCGACTGAAGTGACTGTGAGAAAGGCACCTAACACCCAACAGCTCCTGAGGCGTCGCAGATAGGAGCTGCCCACCACCCTGGGCATGTGTGCTCACTGCCCCTAGTGTTTACTAGTGTCTATGTGTTTCACTGCTTGGATGGGTCAAACGTAGAGATCAATTCACTGCACAGTGGTCAAAAGTGGTCATAATTTCTGCCATTTTGCATTTACATTATTCTGCAAGATTCAGTCCCAACTACGGCAATTGCGGCAAAAAAAAAAAAGACTTTCATGCTATCCAGGTATTGTCATTGCAATAAACATGGCTCTGTATTACATAGTTATACTAGACTACATTGCACAATAAGAGAGAAACAAATACATGCATTAGAAATGATGGAGGGAAGTTTCTGGAGCATCATTCAGCAGCAGGCGATCAGCCTCTCTGCCAGCATGTTCAAAGACAAACCTCACACCAAGGTCATAAAATGCTTCTGGCAGCATGTATGTAACAGGGTCTAAACATGTGTCTTCTTTCCCACTGTACGAACCATTATAGCAATCAGTCAAAGTGAAATGGCCTAGCAAAGAGACACCCTAGACTCTTGTCAGGTTCAGTATGGAAAACACTCCGTCTCAAACACACACAAACACAAACAGATATAAAGAGCTGTCACTACCCATAACCCATAAAGAATACCTGACATGCTCTCTCTTTCTCTCTTCTTTCTTTCTCCTCATAATCAGAAACACAACTTAAACACAACTTACAAACATTTACACAGATTCAAGCTGTCTGTCCAGAGTGTGAACAAAAAAAAAAATCAGAAACATTCTTTCTCAAGCATGGATTCCTGTGAGAGAGATGGAATTGGGATCAATGTGGCCTGTGACTTGCATGTCCATCATAATACACAGGGACCCTATAATGGACCTAGCCATCAATCAAGTGGCCTTTCCAAGATTATTGATGGTGGTGACAAAGTGTCTGAGATACTGAGGGAAAAAGACTAATAGAAGTAAAGGGATGAGATTAGAATTGATGTATGTGTATATGTATATACACTAAAGTGACAGAAAAACTAGTACAGATGAGTCTATGCAAAATACATATATACATGGTGGTGGCTCTATAATGGTATTCGGTTTGTTTAGCTGGCATTCAATGTGACCCCTGGTACGTCTACAAGTAAACACTGTGTGTGCCACCTTTATGATGAGTTACATCCGTTCATGTCCTGCATTCATTTTGATAGGTTTGGCCTCTTCTAACAGGACAATGTGGTTGGTGTGGTAAAGTGGTAACATCAATGGGTTCCCACGTGTGAGACCTGGGTTCGATTCCCGATCTGGGCAGCCAGTCTGTGCTACACCAATACGGGTCCTTGGGCAAGACTCCAAACACTACATTGGCCTACCTGTAATACCAATAACCTTGTAAGTTGCTCTGGATAAGAGCGTCTGCCAAATGCCGTAAATGTAAATGTACAATGTGCCACTACACAAGTCTAGAGACACTAACAGTATTTACAGTGGCAGTTCTGTACTGCTTCAGGCTTTAAAAGATCATAGAAAGCAGATTCATTATTAAAATGAACCGTTTAAAATACAGTGTAAATGCCGGAATAAATACCACAAGCCACATGTTGGATTCGGAGAGTAAGAGACTAAATATAAAGGATACGAGAGAAGCAGAAATCAGGGGGAGGAGGGCATGGCAAAAAAAAACAACAACCACCTTTGGCTTTAGACGTCTGAGTAAAATTCTGTGTCTTTGTGTTTTTGAATGTCACACACTCGACTTTATATCTCCTGACAATGGGCAGGAATGGAGGCCAGTATTGTGGTGCACCCTGGGTAATTGTTTATGCTCTAGCACTATGAGTTCTGCTCAGCCTGGGACTCAGAAATGAAAAGAGGAGCCGCTGGCGGTGATGAAATACTACAAGGAAATGAAGAAATCCTAACAGGAAATCCTCTCAGGAATTGGATACATTAAAACTCACTGAAAGATGAAGATACACTGGGACTAAATGTGTAATGTAAATTAAAGGCAAGCTGGATGTTTTCCCAGATACACATCACATACATGTATAAAGATTTCACCATGCCATTTCTATGTGAGAGTGTTAGTCCTGGACTTTCACAGGTGATAATGTTTTAGAGAGTTTTTAAGCTCTTGCTTTCATAGCAGCCATTTTAACAAGCCAAAAAAGTCAAGCAATGCAACTTGTTACAATGTTAACAGAGACGAACACAGCTATAAAACATTCACTGTAAAATATGCTCGGAGCCTCACAGTCCCTTAACCGCATGTGAAGGCTGGGAGCTTCACGTCTAGAAGGGAAAATGATCCTTTTACATTCCATTCAAATTCAAATTCCATCTGCGAGGCAACTCGGAGAAACAGCATACAGCAGCTTCAAGACTTATCGTGAGGCAAGGAAAAAAGTGGATGCATAAAAAAAAAAACTAAAAGAAGTCAGAGAAAACGGCATACAGACAACAGCTCAACCTCAACTGCTTATATGGGCTTTTAATAGAATCGTTTTCAAAACTACACCTGAAAGCATCATTCATCTGTTAGTGCCAGTGCAGAGGCAGATCGATGCCAGAGTTACAGAAAGTGCACTTCATGACAGTTTGATTACAGAAAATGATTTAGCCATAAGCTATTGTTCTCTTCTCTTCATCTAGATGCCAAAGCCTTTCCTTCATTCAAAAAAAAAATTGATTGCCTTTTGAGACAAAGGGGTGGAGAAAGGTCCAGACTACAGCAGTGCTGAATGTTAAAGAGCAGTGGGGAAACGCTTCAAACAGGCCTATTATCACAGCTCAGCTACATTAGTGGATTGGGATCTTCGGGCATTCAGTGTACTATAGGAATTCAAATGATAGTTTTTTTTTTAAATTGACCGTATTTGAAGGTCAGAGCTTTATGGTGATGAGATGAGAAATGATCAGAGCTACTATATAGTGATCCTCTGAAAACATGCTTACTTTCCCTGTCAGTGAGCATACAGTATATTTTCATATTCATTCTATTAATATTAAAAGGATGGTTATAATTAATAGTGGATGTTATCGTTGCCACCTTTCAGCTCCAGAATACCCAGTTCACTGCTGATCTTCAGTGTTCTTACTGTGCATGCTCCCCCTGTGTCCATATGCTTTTTCTCATGGTTCTCTAGTTTTCTCCCACCTCCTTAAAGTGCTGGTAGGTGGATTGTTTAAGATGAGTTGAACATGAAACTGACTGACCTATTGTGCTTGCACATGAATTTTTAAGCTCAGAATTCAACCCATTCATGCAGTGAAGCATTCATACTAGTGCACAGAGCAGTGGGCAGACACAGTGCCCGAGAGGCAGTTGGGGGGCTAGGTGCCTTGCTCAGGAGCACTTTGCAGTACAAGGGACTAAACCATCAACCTTCTGGTCACAGGACCAGTTCCCTAACCTTGAGCCACGTTTTGCCCTGTATTTGCCCTTAAGGAACGGCATGAAAGGATTGTCCTTGAACAGGCTCCAGACTACCATAACTTTGACCAGGACAGTTAATAAAGATGATCTCAATAATGTGTACACAGAATTTGCATACTAAATTCATATAAGTGATGGAAAGTGATTTAACCACCCGAGGTTAAATGCTGCATGTTGAGACTGCTGTGGCAACAATGCTGGTCCTGCGTGTTTTTCACCAAAATATCAAGACCTCTATACAGACATTATCACAGACTGGTCTGAATATTGAAGAACTCCTGTTATATAGGGAGTTTTTCCTTGCCACTGTCTTGCTCAACTGGGGTTTTTGGTCTGTTACTCTTGGATTTGGTAAGGCTGCTTTCAGACAATCTCCACTGTAAAAAGCGCTGTATAAATAAATTTTTGACATGAATGTATAATGTGAACGACCTGTAATAATTTGACCAAATTTCTGATTTGTTTTAATTAATCACACCAGCACCATGATTTATATAAACATCCACACTTGCACATAAACTCCTAGATGGGAAGAAGATGGGCAAAAATGAGATCTTATTGTTTTAGGATCTTTGGCACTGTGCAGGCTTTCGCAACAGCAATTTTAGCACTTTAATACATTTACCAAATATACATAATATATTTACTAAATATAAGTAATATACCAAAACTGGAATGAATAAATGGAGAAAATGTGCTTTCAGACAGGTGTACTTTATAATCTATTTGAGCAATTAACATCCTACTATGCTCTGTGGTATACAAATGCTGTTTAGGTCCAGTTGGTTTTGTATCAAAATGGCAAGAGCAAGAGGTCTAAGAGACTTTGGAAGAGGACTCATTATTGGTGCCAGGTGGCAGAAGCTTCAGCCAGAAAACACTGCTCAAGTGGTGAGTCTTTCACCAGGAACAACAATAGAAGCCAATGAGCTTTAAATGATAGACATAGGTAAAATAGGGTTGGAAATCATACTCAAAAGTGCTTATTCGATAACTGTGCTGCTTATGCATTAGTGTGATATGTAAGGAAAAACAGAAGGGCAACTGAAAATGTCAGAGTAGGATGTGATCATTCTGTCTGCAAGAACATCGTGTCCAGAACTGTGTACATGGCAGAAGTGATTCAGATGAGTCATTCTTCATCATACTCTTGACAAGTGGGCAAGTGCCTGGTACAGGTCTGAGTGCTTGACTACTATAATGAGGGGCTCTCTATTATTCTGTGGAGGGCATACATTTTTGCTAGAAGTAATATATGGTCTGGGTCCACATATCCACTTAAGAACAAATCACATCGAATGCATTGCATTAAGTGTTAAATGTATAGCATCATGTCGTGTCAAACCAAGACCTCATTTATTTCTACTGCAATCCACATTATCCATCAGAGGCACTTCAGAGGCATGGCAATTTCAAACTCAAAGTGCTCTCATTTTATTTATTTTCAACATATGCACAAGTGATGCATAAACACTATAGAAATCCATTAAAATCCCCAAAGCAAAACTTTCTATATGCTGTCTATAAAATAAATCAGTACAGTTCCAGATACTTGTAGAATCTATGCCAAGGTGCAATCAAGCTATACACATGGATCATTATAGCCCAGCATGAACAAGGAAAATGTTCCTTTAATGTCTTTCCAGTCTGTATATTATTTTAGACACTATTAGGAAATTAAGACCATGACCCTTCAGAGACCAAAGAGAGTACCTTCAGCAATCAGTATGGTTGGCCATATTGGCTCAATGAGAATGCTGAATAGCTACTGTGCAGAGACTGAAGACCTCCACTGTGAATGAATATGTCTGGAGGGGAAAAAATGGTCTAAAAGGCCAGTGCTCAGTGGGCTTTGCTCGCTGTACAGCTGTCAGTGTCTGGAGAGAGCAAATACAATATGTCCTTAAGGTATTTTTCATCAAGCCAAGTGTCATGAGCAAAGGATGATGATCAACCCGAAGAGACTTCTCAAAATGTGATCTGTTCCAGTGTGAGACGGCTTTTGCCACAGGGGTGGAAGGGAGAATACCGACAGCTTGATCATCCCATAAAATCACTCGTTATCAATCTTTAGAAAAAAGATTTATAGTTTATAAAGCAATATACTGCATTGTGTGGCACTTTATTCTTCTGTATACAGTCAAGTACACCCATTTTACCAAATTTGCTTAAGGTTAAGAAGTCTGACAGAACCTGTACATAACAATAAACAAAAACACTCAGCATCAACCAAAATGTCACCTATCCACTGGCATGTGCCAGCAAAATAACCGTGCATGCTGCAGGACCCCAGATCATGCCAGACAAGAAAAGTACTGAGCTTTGAAATGAGAGGAGATGAACAAAGTAACGACACTTTAGCAAATGGCATTTTTTTGTTTTGCAGTTTGTGCTAAGGCTCTCTGATAATAACTCAAATAATAAATCACAAGTGATCCTCTGAACAGCTATCACAAATTACAGCTTCAGTAGGATTAGTTTGCATTAGAATCTGGTACTGAAATTATATTTCAGGATATCATGTTATTCAGGTTATTTGTACAGAATTTCATCGCCATTTTCCTACACTTTGGTTCATTATTAGCGTTTTTAAAAAAATACATTTTCCCTTATTTTCTCCCTGATATGGTCTTGGTGAAATTACTTACCAGCACGATCATACAACAGTAATAGGAAGGTAAGGGTTCATCCAAGACACATGAAGCCAGCCAGCTGCATATTTGTCTGTATAGGAACATACTTGGAGGAAAGCTCTATCTGCACTTCTCCGAATACATAAGCTCATAAACACCTATAACTGCCTAGTGTCGCTGTAGTGAGGTAGGAGATTAAGGAAGAGTACACAGGGTCTAAAGGGTCTCATCAGGACTCAAACTTATGATCTGCGTACTATTGGGTGAAGACTTTTTCTCTTGTGCCCCCAAAGAATTATAAAAGTAGATGTAGTATACAGTATGCGACTAGACTGGGGCTCTGTAGTGTACTACAGGTACCCGGATGTCATACTACTCCGGTCAGATTTTCTAGTATACAGAGGCCTCACTGGCTCATCCTGCTTCACTTTACATATATTATTCCAACATTTATTATATGAAAGTAATTTATTTAAATATATCTTAAATAGTCTTGGTAAAATTATCTTGGTAAAAAAAAACAAAAACATTTTGAATACAGCCATGGTATATTCCAGAACATACCCCAGAAACTCACCAGGAACATCAGTCCTTTGCATTGCACCACACACACACACACACACACACACACACACACACACACACACATTCACACACTAATCTACACCTAGGGAAAACTCAAGAAAACAGTCACCAGTGAGTCTATTTACGATTACTACACTTACATTTTTAATGCCCAGTTCATATTAATAAAAGTCTAAAGCTAGTCTCATGGCTCCAATGAACTTTTACAAACTCCCCCACTGCCTCCATTTTATCTCCTGTCACTGATTCGTGTCTGTAAAGAATTTGTTAACAGTGCACACACTGTGCAAAGGCCAAACAGCCCTGCCCTCGTATTTCACTCTGCGTACACTAGAGTAATGACCCCTGCTGAGACTGGAGGGACATGTTCACTGAATACAGCTCCCTGCCCACTTCTGCAGGAGGCATACAAACCAGGGAACTTTCACTCAAAAGGTAATTATATAGTCTGGTGTTATGTAGTGTACTGTAACATTTCAAAGTGACTGCTATTAATGCAGGAAGTTACAAGTTGTTCAAGTACCTGCATACCAGACATACAGGGGTCTAGTTCAACAGTTTACAAGTCCTGTTTAATGCACTATTTATTCACCTTAAATCTGATGTGACAAGAAGGTTGATATTAACCCTCCCTTTTAAAATCTAACAGTTTGAACTAGAGCAAAATGGAGGATGGGCATCACATAAGCGAGGATTGTTGCTAACACTTTACTGGCATCGCAGGAGCAGCTTAAGTCTGTCTCCATGACAACACTGGGAAGGGTGCTCCAGCAGCAGAGCACTAGGGGCTCTCCATCTTTTTGAAAAATCGGACATTTAATGTTACCGAGAGGGAGATGCATACAAAATCATTCTGATCCATCTAAAATGCATTCCTTCTTTGTGTTTATATTAAGAACTATTGAAATCGATTATTAACGTGGTGTGTGGTAATGGCCCCAGTCATCTAGAGAACAAGAGAGACAATAGATATTGTCACATCCAGTACGCCAGAATTTAATGAGAAAATTAACTGATGTGAAACCACTCACAGGCGAGTGATAATGAGTCACATGCACTAAAATGTGATTCTGACTCAAACCTTTCACTTGGACCTATTTCCAGGAAGAATTTTTGGCTAAGAGAATTTCACATATTGTGCAATGGCAGCATGCAAACTCATTTTTGCTTTTTTTTTTTACACTTTGTTCTAAACAGCTGTCCTGAAATAGCATGTCCCTAAAACACAATCTACATTGATTTTCAGGTGAATTAAGAAATGTACACTCACCAGCCGACTGAACACCTGCTCATTCATGGAATTAACCAATCAACCAATCATATAGCAGCAGCAGATTGTATAAAATCCAGCAGATACGGGTCAAGAGCTACTGTTAATGTGCACATCAGTCATCAGAATGAGCAAGAAAGTGACCCCAGTGAATATGATCATTGCATGTTTGCCAGATGGCTTTACTATTTCTGAAACTGTTAATCTGGAATTTTCACTCAGTACGTGTTTACACAGACTGGTAGAAAAAAAAAAAAAAATCCACCTATGGTGTCACGCATCCATCTCAACATGGCTATAATTTACAACAATTTTGATAATGTGCCATGTCACAAAACAAAGGCATCACAAAATGATTCCATGGACATGATAACGAGTTAAGGGAACTTCACTGGCTTCCACAGTTACCAGATCTGATCCAACAGAGCACTCTGGGATGAGGTACAACAGAAGAATCACAGCATGAGTGTGCAGCTGACAAATCTGCAGCAATTATGTGATGAAATTATCTCAACATGGAGTAGAGTCTCAAAGGAGCAGTGTCCAAAACCTTGTGGAAATAAAGCCAGAAAGAACGGAGACAAAAGAGGGATCCTACATAGTATTACCCAGTATATGGTCTTCCTAATAAAAAAGGATTTTCGTGGCTTGGGGACAGAACGGCCTGACAGATGATTATAGTTTAAGAATGATGAAATTACATTTTAATAAACAAGAAATGGATTAAGTGGGGGAAAACTCATGTCATTTACTCTTGAAATGAGACTGAAATATAAAAGATCATACCCACTTTTTAGTGCACTCGATATGAACCATAACTTTACTGAGGAACTAAGCTAACCCTTGCTGTGTCACATTTGCCAACCAGCAAAACCTCCAAGTAAGGATATAAAATGACCAAAACTACCAGTTAATCTACACACTATCAGGATTGTACTGCTTACTATGTTAAACAAGGGTAAGGAGCAGCATAACAATCAGAATATTATGTCCAGAAATGTAAAAAATTTGCATTAGGGTTCGAAAAGTAATGGGCACTAGATAGCAGTGCAACTGAAGCTAGGAAATAAGTAAAATGTGCAGTGATGTGTTGCATATGTAATAATATCACTATTGTCATTTATAGGATGTACTGGTGCTACAATAGCTCCAGAAATAATTTGAATGGCCCTTGGTCCACTAACTGGCTTATATGTTAATTAAAGTTCTACTTTACAAAGTCTATAAGAGTTACACTTCAGTGGTATGTGAAAATAGAAGCAGTTCATAAATACAGACATACTTTAAAACATCCACCAAGGAGTTCAGCATGAAAGTAAACAGAAATTCACTTCCTTTAGAGTATCTCTTGCCCAAATCCAGCACATTAGCCTTTAATAAAGTGCCTTAGTGCCCTTTGAAGATGAATCTGAAGAGGCTGTTTCCCTTCATCAGTAGCATTTGAAGATCTTGGCTCACCTGTCTCCAACTGTGATCTCTCCCACACTCCCCAAGTCCTCAAAGCATGAAATCACACAGACCTAGTGCTCTTAATTGCACTCTCTATTACTTTCAAGTGTTACTTATCTGTGGGAATGTAACGCAATTATTTTTTATCAAGGTGGGCTTGACTCAGTCGCTAATAATATACTTGGTCTCCGCTCTCAAAGATATACAAAGACACAATGATCTCTTTAGAAAGCACAAGTCAGACTGATTGGTATGATTCACTCCGACATGAGCTTGAGCTGATTGGTCTCATTTAACCGATTATGAATGGCAGGGAGGAAAATCAGGAAATATTCTCCGAAGCTGTGTGGGCTTTTATGCTTTTCGGTACACACACTGATATATTTGAGAATTTATAATGGTCTTTGAAGCATGAGGATTTATATATATATATATACATATACATACATGCATACATACATA
>JAOVVF010000051.1:12144887-12162387 GCA_028565595.1 Duopalatinus emarginatus
AAACACACCAAAAACACAGCTTTGCCTGGTTGGAATTAAGATTTTCCAGAACTTTACATAAAATTGTTCCTTAATGAAGCCCGATATCCCGCCAATACCAAACCCAAATCAAAATCAAGTTCATCCTCAACTACACCATGTACACAGCACATGAGGACTGTTTGAGCTCTGACTGTTTTCTTACTCCACTGCACCGCTCCGACACGCCACATCGCAGCCGAGTGAAGCCCAGCAGCGGCTCGACCACAGCGGCACTTCAGCTACCAAACAAGCGCACGATTCACTCACGGCTCTGCCTCCTACACGTGGCTACTCACCGCTTTAACGTCCACGATCAGACCAGATAAAGCCATGCGGGCTCGGCTTAAAGCGGCAACTTTCCTTCGGCGCTTGAACGCATCCCGCTCCGCTCCGCCATGTTCACTCCGGCCGAGATACACACACACACACACACAACGAGAGAGAGAGAGAGAGAGAGAGAGAGAGAGAGAGAGAGAGACGGGGAGGGCTCTCTACAAAGCTCCAACTTCAAAACACATACACAAACACACACACACACCGGCTCAGACACACGCTTCCAATCTTATTAACTGTTTACCTCAGCTGGTCTTTTACAGTCACTGACTCTAATGTAGTCGGTGATTAGGTTCATGAAACCTTTGTGTACTTTATAGGTGAACAGTTACTGACTGTATTTCATCTGTTGCTGTGTATATGATCAGACACTCCACTTCCTCCATCAGTGGAAAATGACCACCACAAGGCCCACAGACCAGACGCTATTTCCGTGACACTACAGCTTTAAATCCACTTTAATGTTGGCCCAGGACTATTATAAAAAGTGCTCCTTTGTCACACTGGCCCAGTGTTATATACAGTATATATTGAGAGCTGACATGTTCACCCAGAATAGACTTCAGGTCCACATCAGTCTTATTATACCTTAAGAAGAAGTCTTTATTTTGCCACATATACACTACTGTGCAAAAGTCTTAGGTGCATGCGAAGAAATGTTCTAAAGATGTGCAAGATGAGCAGTAAACAGTAAAGTAAAGACAGTCGGGATTAGGTGTTAAATTATAGTCTCAGGTTAGGATGATTCAGTTTTATTAGGGAATTAGATGATCAGAGTGTCTTGGAGAATCTGCGACAGTTTTTCTGGAGGGACTGACTGTAATACATACTTCTTACTTTATCATGTTTTATTTCTCATTTAATAAGTTGCTTTCTTTACTGACATACGCACATTTGTTTCTGTAACATTGTTATTATTATTATTATTATTATTATTATTATTATTATTATTATTGTTGTTGTTTTTGTTGTTGTGATTGTTGTTATTTAAAATCCTTGGAAATCTAAAATGCTTTTGTACTGACTCAATAATGCAGAATTAATAAAATAAATTTATATACCAAAATTTGTACTAAACACAATATAGAGTGCCTAAGACTTTTTAAAAAAGTACTGTACATTATAGCACAGTGAAATTATTTCTTTGCTGGTTAGAAAGTTGGGGTCCGATAAAGGTTGTAAACAAGTCTACCAGCTCAATTTAGAATCTGTGTTGCAAATGCAAATAGTTTGATTTAAATTGTTTGAATTGAAAGATTAAAAGCTATATGTTATTAATAGAAAGCAAAATTAAAAGCCAGTGCATCTTTTTTAGAGCACATCCAGCTCAGTTGTGTACAAGGTTCAACTTCTTGTGCATAAAGTTCAATGTAATGTGCATACCTTTAATTTTCACAATGATTTAGATATCCTTTCAGCCCAAACCAGTCTAGCCATTCTCCTCTGACCTCTGTCCCCAGGATATTTTTGCCTGCAGAACTAGTACTCACTAGTTGGGTCTCATTTTTACGCTCTATTCAGTGTAAACTCTAGAGACTGTTTCCAAAATACTCAAATCAGGCCATCTGGCTTGAACGCTACACAACCATGCCATGGCCAAAGTCACTGAGATCACATTTCCCTATGCTTCACCTTTATCTGCATCAGATATACCGTATACTGCAGACTCTTCGTCAGTTTAATATAGGTGAATGTGAGATGCTAAATTGCCCCTAGATATGAGTGTATGAATGTGTCTCTATGTCTGCCCATAATGGACTGGTAACCTGTCAATAGTATATCCCTACCTTCCACCCAGTGAGCATTAGAATAGATTCCAGCATCACCATGTTCCAGTAATAGGATAAGCAGCGTAGAGAATGAATGAATGAATGAATGAATGAATGAATGAATGAATGAATGAATGAATATTAATAATATATTTTCTTTACATGCTGGGTTGTACAGCTGTCACAATGTTAATTCTTATACACTTACAAGTGAATCCAAACATGGCCAAAGTCACTGAGATCACATTTCCCTATGCTTCATCTTCATCTGCATCAGATATACCCTATACTGCAGCCTCTTCATTTGTTTAGTCTAGTATCTGAACCTCGCAACAGTTATAATTTCATCATGGGTTTATAGCGCCCTCTTCCTCTTAGGTGGTTCACTGACAGGTACAGCAGTTTTTGCTTTAGTGTGCTCGTCTTGGTAGTAAAAAGTGGTCCGTAATTTTAAACTGTACTTCATCTTCTCATGGAACATATACTGGGACATGTTGGAACTGCATGTAACCTCACATGTGCTGCATCTTTACATTTTCCTCTTGCATGCAATGATGATACTTACTGGAAGATTATCAGAGGGAGTCAGAGGGTATAAAATGCCCTCTTAATGTGTAAGTTATAATACTAAATGTAGTGAGACATTGCCATACTGGGATACTGGCATCCTATCTAGGGTATATGCCTAACTTTACAGCCTGTATCCCTCTGCCCACTCCATCCATTTCAACTCTGTTCAGGATAAATAATTTGCTTAAGTGGAATGAATGATAAACTTGAATACAATGGTTTCCTCCCACAGTCCAAAGACATGTAGTTAGATGAATGTGAGATGCTAAATTGCCCCTAGATATGAGTGTATGAATGTGTCTGTATGTCTGCCCTCAATGGACTGGCAACCTGTCAATAGTATATCCCTACCTTCCACCCAGTGAGCATTAGGATAGATTCCAGCACCACCATGTTCCAGTAATAGGATAAGTAGCATAGAGAATGAATGAATGAATGAATGAATGAATGAATGAATGAATGAATGAATGAATATTAATAATATATTTTCTTTACATGCTGGGTTGTACAGCTGTCACACTGTTAAATCTTATACACTTACAAGTGAATCCAAGCATAAACTGAAAAAATGCCACAAGAAGAAATTTTATTTTGGCACCTGTCACACATAAAATGTTTTTTTTTACAGAGCTAGCAGAAATTTCACAGAAGACTGTTCATCACATACAAACTAATGATTGTATGACATGCAACTGACATCATTGCCCCTGATGGAAAGCTGATGGTCTTTTATACAACACTTTTTTAAAGGCCTAGTGCTGGTCAACACTCTCCTGAAGGCCAGATCACAAAAACATGGCTCAAATTTACTGTTCTAGACATGATATCTGAACTTCAACATGTCTGTATTAGTGGTACAGTAATACTCAGGCCTACAGAGACAAAAGTCTTGCATTTTTGGTAAGATATCATTAATTGTGCAGAATGGTGGAACTAGTGCGTATTGATCCATCTGTAAAGTAACCATACCTTATTACTAAAGCAGACTGAATTAATTACATTTGTATGTTACTGAGCTTATCATCAGTTGTTAAATTACAGTTTAAAAACATATGTCTATGTATATAATGCAATATAACATTTTTCAAATGTGCTCATCAGCAAACTTCATCCTTGGATGTACAAGAAGAAAAGTGTAACACAACACTGGCTTCACATTTAATCATTTGTAATAAATACTACAACTGCCGTCTGCCATTTGTCCTAATGAAAATATTTACAATTAATCCTTGTCAAATTCACCAAACATTAATTACTATTCAAAGAAAAGCTTGTGTAACTAACACAATGTCACTTAACTCCTTATTTACAGTAAATATGGAGCCAATTATAAGTAGTAATATTTTACAAAGCCCTTGCTACTCATGTTTGATACCTTAATTTATGTAAATGCAAAAAGTGGCATGAATGTCACTGCAACAACCTTTAGCAAAATCTTGTGCCTTAAATTCATATTGTATTCACAGATACCTGTCTAAAAGCAAAGGACTTACTCTATAAGACTAACACATTAAATGATCTACTCTATAGCTGAAATCCAATCCTGTAGAAAATACAATATTGCCACCCACTGGATGAATAATGCACATTGTATACAGCCGAACAGTGATAGCATGGCACGTGACAAGGTAAAGGGATTCTACCTAAACCATAAAAGGAATGTTTTCCCAATTTCTTAACAATTAGCACATTAACACTTACAGGTTGAAGGCAATACTGAAACTGGAAAACAAAGAAATTCACATTTCCTTGTCTAACAGGTGAAGTGCCATTTGGAATGTCATCATTCTGTCACAAATAAAAGCATACGGTATACACCATGTAAATAAAGTATGGCTATTCCCTATTAAAGTTATAACACACTTTCTACTGTCTAGAAATGACAGACAAGTTTAACAGAAATTAATATGTTACATATTTTATGCTGAGTTGTTTCTGGGAGATTTTAAGACTTAAATACAATGTGCCAGTCCCGGATTGTAAGTTGTTTTCATGTCATTAACATTATTTGGCCTTTAGTGTAGACATCTGATGCTTGTTTCTGAGGCATTTTTTTATGGCTTTATCTAATGTCACTATTTATAAAAAAAACTTACATTTTATGGCCAGTCAAGTAAACAAAAGGATGTTACAACACTGATTGTAATCTTAATGATTATTAAAGATTTACTGAATCATCCATTTTTTAATTTACGCCTTCATATGGGCTAACAGTAATCAGCAGCCAAAGGGTTAAGAAAGAGATTTGCTTTCGTCAGTACAGGAGCAACATATCTACAGAAAGAACGAAACCAGCTCACAGTGAGCTGTGGCTCTTTATCTACCATGCAGAGGAACTGGCGGCTGCACTGAATGGCTTTTGAATATAATATACACATTAACATGCACTGCAGCCTCTGGACGGCACAACGACATAGAAATAAAGAACACCTATCCCTCAAACTTCACATCACATCACTCAATATGACCTCAGATTTCCAGTGTGTTAAGCCTAAAGACTAAATGTTAAGGACCAAGATCTCTAAATGCTAAGGATCAATGCCAGGTAAGAAGAGATAAGACTGGATAGAACAGAGAAGGATCCAGAGCTATTGCAGAATGCAGTGTTGAGCAATACATGGTGCTCGATGCTGTCTTGCTCTTCTTTCCTGTGTCTAGAGTTATTGTCAGGTGGTAGTTCAGTGCTGGAGAGGAGCCGTACTGTGTGTCACCTGCTCGATCCAGGGGAGATAGCGGCTGACGCGTGCATACACGCCTGGGTAGGAAGGGTCACCGCAACCGTGACCCCATGAGATGACACCTGTGAGCACCCAGCGGCCTGACTCACCCTGGCACACCAGAGGACCACCGCTGTCCCCTTGACAACTGTCAGCATGTCGATGTGGGTCAGGGGTCATACTGCCAGCACAGAGCATGCTATGGCTGGTGAAGCGCTCACCATATCGCTTCCTGCACTGCCATGATGGGAGAAGAGGAACCCACGCCTGTAGCAGGGTATGGGGGTGATTAGTGTCTGAGAAAGAAAGAAAGGAAATACTGTTAGTGTTTCAAGGCTAAAACAATCATATAATTTCAAAGATGCCACAGAAAACTCATTCTTTAAACACTAGGCACAAGGAAACAATACACCCTGTACAAGACACCAGTCCATCAGTTTAGTATGAGTAATCCATGTACCAGCATGTTCTGGTGAGAGGAAATTGGACTAGCAGAGAAGGAAACTCATAGTAATGGGTAAAGGAGAACATGCAAAACTCAAACTCAGGATGAAACCCTGGAGCCGACCTGCTACCCTACCATTCCAAAAGACACTGTAACATTTAAAAAATTTTTACATTAATGATAATTTGTTTAATGCTTTGATCTAAAGCAACCAATTGATTGAGGGCTAACCTTTTTGCTCAAGGACATGAAAAAAAATCAACCTATTTGTAATCATCATAATTAGTAAATCCCACCTGTATTCGTTCAATGATGTAAAAAGATTCTGTCTTATTATATCTCTGTCCCATTCTCCTTAGGAGAAAAAACCTCAAGGCATACACAGTTTTACCAAAGCAGGAAAGGAGTTCTATGTTTTGAATTACAATTTGCCTCACACACCCAGTAGAGGACTAAAAAAAGATTCTTTAGTATGGACAAGGCAATGTGAAGCATGTCATACCTGACATGCCCCAGCCAGTGATGACACATGAAGCAGGTCTCTTGCCCCACTTGCTGCCAGGTGCAGGCAAACAAGCCGCATTAGTATGAGGGTTGAAGGACACACATTTGCCTTCAGGTCCCTTCAGTCGAATCAGAGCGATATCATGCTCCCAGCTCTCACTGCTGTACTTCCTGTGCACCTCCACACGATCCGGAGTGAGCACACGCTCAAAGTCATCCTGCTCCTCTGTGTCATAGTCACCCAACTTCACCACATACCGGGATGCATCAGTGCCAAACCTTGGAGTGTAAGGAAAGGAGGAGACAGACAAAGCGAGATTAACCACATGCACATTTAACTATATTTATTACTTGTTTCCAGTTAATTAGACTAAGATCCAAATACTGTCAAAAATGCAAATGAACTGCACTTTCAAATTCTGCTGTTGTTCCTAATCTTTAATTATGTTACGCAAAAGAAATAACGCATAAAATCATGATTTTATGCTGCATTTAATTGTTAGTGAAGGTGCTTCTGCAGTTATGGACCATATGTAATATGGTGTTATCTGAATGGGTTTGAGTTATAAGACATGGTTTGGAAAGATAAATGCGTAAACACATACCAAATGTCCATGTGGAAAAATGTTTCACCAGTAGTGGTTTGAACAATTCAGTTTAAATCTGCCTATATGGTTATAGAGTCAAAAATACTTCATTCCTAATCTATTTTGGCATCTACCATTTGCATTTACGGCATTTGGCAGACATTCTTATCCAGAGCGACAAGGTTATTAGTATTACAGGTAGGCCAACATAGTGTTAGGAGTCTTGCCCAAGGACCCTTATTGGTGTAGCACAGACTGGCTGCCCAGATCGGAAATCAAACCCAGGTCTCTCACATGGGAACCCAATGATGTTACCACTGTACCACGTAAATTTGCATTTTATAAATGGCAAGGGACAGTGCAGAGAAACAAGATTCTGTGTCAAAGTTCCTTTTCTTTCTTCAGATCTTCTCTGGTGAATGGTTTCCTTTTATTGGTTCGTCATTTAAACATTGTCATAAATAAAAATTCATGTTTCATGTAAATTAAATTAACCATTGAATTTAACATTGAGATCTGGTGACTTAGGTGTGTATGGCAAAACCCCAAATTCAGATGAGTGTTCCTGTAACCATACACACACATACACACAATATCTCCAAAAAGCTTTTTTGACTTCAAGTCATTATTTATGAAACACTATGTAACAACTAACTCTGCAGTATGGAGAGTATACGCTATTTAAGCCTAACTAACAACCGCAGTAAGTGAGTCACAGGTTCAGTATGTTGCTACATTGTACACACTCATTGTACACATTGTAATCATAATGGTGATTAAAGTAATATGAGGCTAGAATTTTGTATCCACAATCACATTTTAACACAGATTTTTTGAGAAATCATTCTGTAACTTGGCTACAGACTGCTGCGTGTAAATGTGGTAATGTAGCCCGAAGTACATGCTGCTTGACCTTCCCTTGTGGAAAACAGCGTTGCCAGACTGAACACAAAAAAACAGATAAAAAGCGTGCTTAAATTATTTTTGCTATTACTACCACTGCATAATGGCTGTGTAATAGCATAAAAACATCCATGTTACATTTTGCTTTGTGCACTCGTTGAACACTTTGTGCACTACAATGTTGATAATATTAATATCTAGTGTTAAACATTTTTATAGTTTAATAACTATGTCTGAAAAGGAGGGAGGGAAGGTACATGGAGCTCATTTGATGAAGGGGAGTTGTGGGCCAGAAATATGCAGTCAAATATTTAAATGTAATTTGGTCAACGCGTGGGCTAAATATATTCAGTATATGTGTGGCATTTTAATATTGGACCAAAGGTAGCGTTATGTCTGGACAATTCATTTCAGATTAATTATCTGGCACAGTATTCAACCACTGCTGATTTGATATTCAGGATTAATTTGAATAAAATCCTAATTGTGCAACACAGCAAAACAACAAGAAAACACCATGTTCATCCTCAGCATGACTACTCTGCACTGTGTATTTGCCACTAGCTGAAATGTGAAATCTGTCATCTTTCACAATCTGCATCTTATTTTTTTTCATACAGTATGGAGTGGAATTAATTCACAAATTTTTCACATGAAATTCACACTTTGTTTTACATGCAAGATAGCTGAGAACTGAGCGAACACCGCTTGTATCCAGCAGGTGTCAGTCTCACCGTTTGAAACAATGCGCTGCAGTGAGAATCCAGCAGGAGTTGATGAGAGTAGCTCCACACAGCGGCTGTGATCCTCTTGACTGAGATCTGAGCCACAGTGATGCTTGCCATGGCCAGTCACCCCTGACAGCATCCCGACAAAAATCAAAAACAAAAAAGGGTTAATAAAAAAATAAACAGCATTCAAACCACCTAATAATGAGGACAGTAACTAAAAAAAATGCAAATGTGCTCAATCACTTGAAAGACTTGTCCCCGCCGACGATTCTCTTGCTGCGTCTTTCAGCCCCTCCCCTCATGCCACAGGTATGGGTCCCAACGATAGCGATGTCTGCCTCTGGCTCTGGAACATAGCCACAGACTACACCTGCATCCTGGCCATGCTTGCACACATGACTGTCTGGACCTTTAGCAGGACACTCTCCCAGGAAAGACTCTTTGCCTGTGCACCTCACGTTCGATAAATGGATCCGGCCTTTCCCAGAGCCAAAGTAGCTCATTGGCCGTGCCTTGGATACTCCGCTGCACCAGGGGAAAGTAAGACATGATGAATTCAGGAATGAGTTATATATATTGACAATGGCAGGACTGACATAGCACATTATAAACCTCCACAACAGCCAAATATGTTTCCAATCAATATTCGTCTTTCATATGCAATCATGATAATCTTATCAATGAAAATCCTTACGTGAACTCAAGCTGTCTACAGACCACACCAGCATTGACATCATTCCATCCATGGTCACAGACACTGCCCCATTCTCCGTTCAAGAATATCTCGACTCTGCCCTCCTTCCGGCCGTCCCCACCTACCAGCCGCACCAGAGGGCCTGAGAGCACCATAACCCAATCAGGAGTCACACTGAGGAAAATGGGTCTTACATCAACTAGTTTATTTCCTCCTTGTGAGCACAGTACCCCAAAAGACTTTGTGGGATATGAAGCAAGATGCAGAGTTAAAAAAAAGTAAAATCATGAACTGGGGAAAAAGCTGATTTGAAAATTTTCAGATTGCCTTCAGGCATTTTCCTCTGCAGACGCAGCCTGCATTTTCACACATATTTTGCAACTTAAATTTATGCTTATCGCTATACGGCAGTAAATCTGATGAAAACAGATTAAAGCAGTGATGCTTAGGTGCAATGTTAATAACGGAGAAAAAACTACGTCCCTAAAGATATAATGAAAGAGTCAAGTTGAGGGATTGTAAAAACAGTAAATGACGTTGTGACAGTGAAATGTCAACCAGAAGGCTGTGATCCTCATGGACTACAAACAGCTTTATTGAAATTCACAATGAAATCTTCACTGACAGCAGTATGTGTGATACAGGAATGTATTTATTCTGCCCTTTGGGCTGCAGTCAACAAGTGACATTTAGATCCATACTGAATTGTAATGGTTGACAAAAAGGTGCTTTCAACCAACACACACACACACACACACACACACACAATGAATGCTTAAGCCTCAGAGTGTATGACTGATGTACTGCCAGTAACCAACCTGTTGTTTCTGGAGCAAGTGGAACGTCGTTAGTCTCTGCCCTATGGCACCGTATGCCCACGTCCTCGCTGTGAGAGCAGTCATGTCGACCCCACACACTGTGTTTGCACTCCAGCAGTGAAGACTCAGTTCCCTCACACTGCACATCATCCATCAGGATCAGGCCAGTACCCTCACCAAACACACCAGCAGGGGCCACCTCTGCACTTCCTCTGCACACATACGCAAACTCATACTGAAAACCGTTCTATAACGCTATTAATGTGGTAAAATGATTAAATATAGTAATCTCTCTGTGGCAAATAAACATTTCTCCTAAAAATATTACATGAGGAACAGTTAGCGTTTGCTCATTTTTCCTAGCTAATTGGCTCCTACAGGATTTCATTCATTATTAACAATAAGCAGGCAAAATGCCTGGAAAGGAATTTTAGGAATTTTTAGATTTCCACCTTGTGCACTAATGTAAATACAATATACTTTAGCAACCAGGAGTAATAGTAAGTAACGTTGTATATTTTCTGTGTCCTGGTCCTATACTTGCTTTGGACTAAGTTCAGCCAAAAGGTACATATCAGGAAATTTGCATGTTTTGGGTTTGTTCTAGTACATAAGCCATATGAATATTTATACAAGTTTACTCAAAAGTATATTATAAGCTCACTTGAACATACAAAATCCATGATACAACTAAACTCTGAGCATAGTGTAGTGTGGATTAAAACGTAAACCTTATAAATAATTCAATATGGATTTAATATAAAAAAGACCCATAAATATGTTACTAGATTTGCCACCCAGCGTACTTCACTTAAGCATCTTAAGCACTTCACATCTATCTAATTGTACAACTGCTCCAGTGTAATATACTTGAATGAAGCCTTGTGACAGAAGTGTGATGATGTAACACATTATTGCTCAAACCATCCGTAGTAATAATGCAAGAATTCAAATGCAGTACCTAAATCCCAGCTGTCTGCACACCACCTGTGCATGATGCTCAGTCCAGTTGTCATCACAGACTGTGCCCCAGTCTCCTGAGTGATACACCTCCAGACGGCCCTCCCATGGGCTGTCTCCATCTACCAGTCTTACTACTCCATCTGTAACAGACAGCAAATGGTTCCAGCTCTACTGTTGTTCTCTAGAGTGCCAGATATGCAATCAAATAAAAACGTAGAACTTAGTTGCTACATATCACATGCCTTTTTTGATCCAAGACAAGTTCATGGGTTAAATAATTTAATGAGGTACCATTATACTATTTCACTCTGTTTTCCAAACTGTTTACATGAACATTGATGTAATTAGAGCTACATGCCATTAAGTCAGTTTATTCCATTAAGCATAAAATGACAACATCAACAAAAATGCTTTTTATCTCAATTTAATATAATACCTGGTCACATAACAGATTCTTGTTAAGACACTTTTAGGTTAATTTACATTAAAACAGTCTAGTTCTGATTTGTCAGCATGACATAATGGCAATAATGTGACAAAGCCAGTGAAAAAGTGAATAGTAAATTATTTAGTAGTTAATCAGTTCCAGAGTGTCTGTACAGTATGGTTACAGTATGATTATGATACAAGATTATGATTAAGATATATTTCTGCTTCTATAATTGCTATGTGTAATTCTTCTGGCTCTTTAGTAAAGTGCCTGAAATATTTTACTCATGATTTTGTGACATTGTACAGCTGTTGAAACAAGCATTTACACATGTTCTCATCGGTTATATTCGTTGTCATAAAGAACTTATAAGAGTGTTATGTAGCCCATATCTAAAGTTTTTATTTAATTTTATATCATGTATTAATTTAGGAGTAAAGTTTTCAAATGCAAAACTGTAATTCAGAATACCGTGTTCAGAATGAATGTAAAAATATATTTTTAGTTTTTTAGTGGTTTTGCAAAGCTTTTTTTCCCTTTATACAGGTATGAGTATGCTGTATTGATTTAAAACCATTTTAATTTGGATTTTTAATATACACAGTTTATTATGTAGTTATATATGGCCAAAAAAATCCCTTAGTTTAGTGTGGTCTAAATGATTTTATTATTGACAATTTAATTATTTATTGTCATCATTTTATGTTGCATATTCATGCTTTAACTTTTTAATTTTACGTTTAACGTTTTTATAGCCCACAAATTAAATTATAATCTTTGTTGACTTTTGTGTTTTTAACAAACATGAACATGTGAATACATTACAGATAAAAAATGGTTGATAAAGTGTGCTTAGCAACTGATGAGCTACAGTCAGTGACTGTACACCCACAAAACTGTTAGTGAACTGAATAACCAGGCTTTATCATATTCAGTATGGATGACTATAAATGTCCAGCTGGAGGTAAACAGTGAATAAGAGAGAGGAAGTGTGTGTATGTCCCACCAGTATAAGGATTGCATGACACTCCAGCATCCTCCATGTGGTCACAGTTATGTTGTTCCCAGCCACTGTGAGGGCACTCGTCTAGTGAGAGCTCATTCCCTGTGCACTGCACAGCATCTAACTGGATTGGTCCTCTGCCCTGTCCAAAATGAGCCCATGACCAGGCCTTTGCAATGCCCCTGAACAAGAAAACCTCAAACATAAGTATATCCAGACATTATCCAGGTTTAACATTTTAATACTGAAACAACATGGGCTATAGCTATAAAACATACTTTCAGAATAAATCACAGAATATGCTGTTTTATATGCCATCAACTAACAATATTTAGAGCACTATTATTCAGTGTCTATGTGCCATTTATGCACACAATAACAAAGCCAAGGCTCTTTAAGTGTAAAAATACCTCAGCATGATATCAATTATTCAGTCGCACCATGCTTTCTCTCATGTAAACACACACACACTGAAATATGAGAGCACTTGCAGGGTAAAATCTACCAAGTCCTCCTAAGTGCTGAGTGTTGTGAAAGTCATATTCATTACTTCATTGGAGGACTTTTAAGACTCTTTCCAAAAAGCACTTAAAAACCCACAGATTGCTGTTGCTCTCACAGGATCTGAAACATAATGGGTAATGTACTGCATCAAATGTGAACACCTGAACTCACCCGAGTCCAAGCTGTCTGCAAACAACCTCAGCATCCATGTCATCCCACTGGTCGTCACATATGGTTCCCCATAGTCCATTGTGATAGATCTCCACCCTCCCTTCAAAGTCCTCCACCCCTCCCACCAGTCTGAGAGGGGGGCCAGTGCCTGGGTAAAAGTATAGTGTGTTAACATCAGCGTTTAATAAACATATTGATATCAGATGCAGACTGATTTCGGAAGATGATCAGACATAACATCTGCATTCTCTGAGAATTACAGGTAATTTTATTAGCATGTCTGTAAATCTGTGTTAAGGTCTTGTATTCATTTCTGTGCCTTGGAAACATTAACAAGCATAATAGCTAATCAAGCATATCTGTCTCTGTGTCCTCACCACAGGTAGGCATTCATAAGCCAGAGCTTGGCAGTCATTACATTGTCTATCATCTCTCCCCTCTCTCTCTCTCTTTCTCTCAGTGCATCATTTAGTATTTCTTGTGTCTTATTCTCCTTTCATATTATCCTCTGTATTTCTCCCTTCAGATTTTTATTATTTCTCTGCCATATAACTAAAGCAATGAAACCCTTGAACAGTGTTATTTAAGCACAAAGAACAATGTCTTATTAGAAGGAAATCTTAACCACATGGAAAATAATGTCAGATTTTTATAAATCCTCTCCTCCACCTACTCCCTGTTCTTCTTTCCATTTATTCTCCCTCCTTATTCCCAGATGCATACACTTTTCCTGCACTCAGTCAAAACAAGGCTCTTCTTGTAAGTATTCGTGTGTAGGAGGCTGTTTTGAGCCTGCCACTCAAAAGGTCACAGCATCAAGAATCTCAGTGAAAACCTTCTGACCTTCAGGTGAAGCGCACAACACCCCGGCTTCGTTGCCATGGTTACAGTCGTTGGTTACAAACTTCCTGCTCCGGCACTCCAGGAGAGAGCTTTCGTTGCCACGGCAGCCGAGGCGCGTGTAGTGAAAGAGACCAGAACCAGGACCAAAGTAGGAGTGCTGAAGCGCAGTGCCGATTTCACTACAGATATGAGGACATAATGCATGCACATATTTGCATGGGGACATCAAAAGCGTACGCTAAATAAATATGTATTTATACATATTTTCTATGCATAATGACAGCAAGGGGAACTGCATTAAAGAATGTATCTGAAATATTAACAATACTATCTAAAAAAAGACAGATACTTAAACAAATCACAGATTATATTACTTTGGTTATCATACCCCTGACCAAGCTGCCTGCAGACCACACTGGCATCTCGGTCAGTCCAGTGAGTGTCACACACAGATCCCCACTGTCCGTTCAAGTACACCTCGAGGCGACCACTTTTAGAGGTGGAGCCCCCAACCAGTCGGACTGCACCTAAACACACCGAGCATGAGATAGCGAGAGGGAGAGCGATACAAACAGGTTTGTGTCTGACTATAAACAAAAATGACTCATGCCCTGCTCTGCAAATTGTCCTAAAGCACAATCACTCCATTAGTACCCTTGACTAACATATTGAACAGCAAAATGCCACAGACTTGCTTAGCTGTCAAAAATAGACCATCTCTCAACAGTAGTTCAGTTTGTTGTTTTGCATTATAAAGCCTTTCTATTGTGTTAAGGTGCTGTGAAAATGGTTTTGTAGACTTTTTAATGTAGACTTAAATTTAATATTTAAACTGATATAAAATATGTACTGGCAATAGGAATGTACAATATTAGCTGAAATCATACAATACAGCTGACATGCAGCTTCCCACTGTAAAGCTGGTAATATTATTACACCTTCTCCTATTATACTCAAACCTGTAATGGTGAAAAATGCTTGTTTTCATTTTTTTCGGGTTCTGTGCAATTAAACTGATAATTATGTTCTTTAGTGGTAAATGACACACATGCAAATTCAATATCATACAAGCATGCAGTCATTTTGACACAGTGATTTAATTAGCCTTTGAGCCTATATGTTATAGTAAAGCGCTAGAAAGCAACAAGGTATACACATGTTTTATATTACTCACAGTATAAATATATTTTTTTTATTTGTCAGTTTTTAGGAAAATTGCATTGTGTTGAGCAGAGATATTTTTTGAAACATGCTGGTGGGTGACGGGCATATGGAAATGAGAACAACTACATCATGATGATAGAATGGTGAAGGTGATGGAGTAGAACAATCTGTCTTACCCTGGTGGCAGTCACAGTAAGCCCAGCCAATGGCACCAGAGCTCTGTCTGAAAAAGCACCAGGGGTTTGATTCACGGTCAGGATTTCTGCAGTAATTGTGTTCTCCCAGGCCTCGGCCAGGGTACTGCTGCACATAATCAGGAAACTCTGTCCACTTTAGGCATGGTGAACCTGAATCCGTCTGAGACACTGTGCCATTGTAGTAGCCCAACTCAGTAAAGCCTTCTGAACAGGAAAGAGGGACTGAAAAATAAAGGGAAAATGGGTGTTGGTTGTATAATTATTAAATGTTAAACAACAGTGACAACATACTGTACATTTATGAAATACTTTAAACTTAAGTCAAATACAAAATTTAAAGGTTGCATTTATTTGAGACATAGCTGCATGATGGCACACTCTTGAGTTCAGGTTATTGTTTAAACTGTCATGTAAAATTCCCCAAAACAGGATACAGCAGCAGAAAAAAGCTGAGCATATGTAGAGTACATGTTTTAAGTAATAGACAAGTAAGTATGACATTTATTAAGTATAATATATTATATATAATATATGTTATAATATATATTATAATATATATATAAAGAATATTCAAGCAGCCTGCATATTAATTATGAACTATTTTCGTATATGCATGAATCCACATATAATTCATATACAAAACTCTTTCTTATGCACCATCCTATAAGTCTGGAATAATCTTAGCAATGAGAATGGGAACACAGGCTTTTGTGTAAAGTTGCACAAGTCCAAGTCTATCATGTTTCATGGCCAAGAGCATATTGGAAGAGATGCATGCACTGTAGCACCGCTGTGTTTATCTCTTGTGAACACTTGCCTTGGCTCTTATGTCTTCTCAAAACCCATTCTGTGCTCTGATTTCTCAGCCTCAAGCTTGGAGAGGGAAGAGAGGACAAGAGAGTAGAACAACTGGGCTTCTCCTGACTCACAGCAAAGACAGCAGGCTATGGTTCAGAAAGTTCCAGAAATGGGCCCATTTTCAAAGCATCAAGATGGAGGAAAAGTGTTCTGACTAACCTTGACAGACCCATGGGATGTCTTTCCTGTCAAGTAGGTTGCTGGGCAATGAAGATCTAAAAAAAGTACTGAGAGTACTTGACTTTTAGGCCATTCAGGTAAATGATGTTACCCTGACCATTGTGTGCTTGTATGATCGACTGTTTCAATATAAAATGAAGCACTGAGAAAAACTGGAACAGACAGTGAAGAAACTGGAACAGATTGGTGGTGGCTCACAAGCTCATAGAGTCTATGCTATGGGAGGACATAGAAAGTAATAGACTGGTGTACCAGATTTATAAAGCTTTTTAGCTTTATACACAATAGCACACATGGTAAAAGTAACAGGGAGGCAACATGGAAAATGCCCACATGCTGTGTGTAATGGAAACCCCTCATGAAGACACTTCCTTGTACCATATGGGCTGTGAAATTGCAGTCACTGCGGAGCTTCTTTTCTTCAACAATCTCTGCCACATTTGTTAACCCTTGTAATCCATCAAAAGTCAAACCTCCCCTGTATTTCTCTACACATAGGCTGAAAATGCACTTTTATATAGCATATATAGCAATATATAGTATCAAACTAGCCACCTAATAGTGATTTCACAAATATGAGAAAATATTATTATTATTATTATTATTATTATTATTATTATTAAGGCAAATACACACGATTGTGCATTAAAGTCCTATCTGACCACATCTCCATTGGCAATGTCATCTGATGGCAGTTTAGAGTAGTAGAAGTCATACATCACCAAGAATAATCTCACTTGTGTCTCAGGTTCATAATGATAAGTGGATTCAATTAGATAAATGTCAAGCAGCAGCTAACAGCTTACCACACAGTAAAATGATTTGATGTTGGACATGTGTGTTATTGAACCACAGTGCTGTAGTAATAAATAATTTCTGCATAAAAAAATGCATGCTGACATTTTATTATTTCCTAAATCTCGGGTACTATATCACCAGATTGCAGGACTCGAAAGTCTCTGAACCACAAATATTTGCCCTCTGTCTGGGGAATCAAGGTTGGCTAGTGTGGTGTCAGCATAAGTCTCAGAAATACCCTCAAATATTCTGAGATATTTTGGCATCTTTCATAAATTGTGCCATGGTTTGAAATAG
>JAOVVF010000051.1:12164887-12173661 GCA_028565595.1 Duopalatinus emarginatus
TTTCTAGGTTCCTTTTTTTGCAAAGACTTAATGTGATGTTAAATGTAAAACTATGCAAGCCCAGTTGTTAGATGCTCAGTCTGAGTCCTATCTACTTAAGACCCCATGCAGCCCTCTGACTGGCTCAGCCTATCTGTGCTGTGTATCAGTCTTGATGCAGTAGCATCAAAGCACTAAGTCATTACCACTATGAGATTGATGCTGGGTAATTTTATGCTGTTGGGGTGTACAAGAGAATAAAAGAGGAAAAAACCTGATAAGAATCAGTATGAGATCAAAAACCATCATAGGGCAGCTGCTTTTATCAACCTGCCAGACGTCTTATTACTAGTAACATGAATAATGGCATGAATGTGTCATATTTAAAAACCCTGTGGGCATTTAATGAATGATTTATGCACAGCCTTATCTAGTCACGATTCGTATTGCATCATGTACTAGTACTATCCATCTATCAATGCTTTGCAAGTGTCATAACATGCCTGTGGACTCACCTGTATTCTGAACTGCATTCAGGTAGCTATCATCACCGATCACCTGCAAAAAAAGGATATGCAAAAAGTTCAGACGCAGGAAGCTGACAGAATCATGCAGAGATGTTCAGCATGAGCTGGTGCTTGTTTTGCCAGAAAAACTGAGTTTTATCTTCGTAAACGTGACACACATTGAAACAGCAGTACGTTCTGTCTCTGCCCACGCTCTCTCACACAGCTCAGCAGCAGCCACGAGAGGCTTTACAGAGGAACTACAGGCATGATAATAGATGATATCTGCTAAATATTTAATTCGGGACGTTTTATATCTGCTTTTCCTGTACTGCGCTGTAATTGTCATATGACAGCCAGAATAATTTGGTTGTCTAATCTTGTTATAATTTAGTAACATGCTTAAAAAATATTGTGCTGCCTATATGGTGACTGCCAATAATATGTTTCACTATCCTATTCCAGTCACTGAAGTTTAGCATCGTTTCAGTGTGGGCTGCAGCACAGAATCAATGCTGTGTCTGGAACTCCTCATCAAATTCAACCATCAAATTCAATTTTCAGCAACCCTCTTTACTCAAGTGATGAATTAGATAACAAATGGCTGAGTGACTCATTTGTCCATAAATAAAATCTACTGAGTGTTCTTAAAGGTTTCAGCACACACACAAAATCAGACAAAAAAAGAAACAATGAGCTTATAATAAGGTAGGTTCTGCACATGAGATTTGAAATCTCACCATAGGGGTGGATTATGAGTTTAGCTGTGACATTGTGTACATCCTCTACACAGCCCTGACCTCTTTAGGATGCTTTAGTATTATCACATACTCCACTCTCTCCAGGATTAGCTGCATTAGTTTCCTTCAACAGTTACACTGGGCTTGAATGATGGCTACATGACCTTTAACATCCAGCAAGATGTTTCAGGCAAGAAATTGAAGGAATAATGGAAAACTGAGAATAAAGACAGATCCAGTATGTCTATTTATATGTGATCTTGGTTTTTTGAAAAAGGATCATCTGACTTTGGTGAAAGACATTGTGTTCATAAATTATTTCTTGATTTTTGCTTGAGCTGGACTTTACAATGGCATTGTTCAATTTTCCACTGGACAATAAATCAGAATATTTAGGCTTTGTTTACACAGACGTTACTAAATAGACATATGGTACATTTAAGCAGGACACTACAGACCAACGTTCTGTTTTTGTACGACCAAATACATTAATATAAAGAGAAGGCTTCCTCAAATTTAATGCATTTATTCTCTCTACTTTGCAGTAATTTACCCAACATGCAGCCACACGTTATTCCGTGTGCCGTTAGAGCAAAACATGAGAACGGCTTTATTAATTTACAAGTGCTGAAGTACTCCAGGGACTGAGCAAGGCACGACCAAGCTAATTGTGTTACATACAGATACAAGACTCAGTTATGAGCTGTGATATTTGTGCTCATATCAACACACTGCGGTCAGTTAAATCCATAATTGCATCTGTCAATCTACTGAAGCAGCAGCTGAGACCAGGCAGTGTCAGCTGTGGTACAGCCTGGCAGCAAAGAAAACACACCTAAGGAGAAACCTTATTAAAACAGTGTCTTGGGCTGCTCCTGGTGTGGCAATTTACACCACAGTAACTCTCATTTTACTGCCACACAAAGCATGTGGTGTGATAATACATTTAGCAGCATCTAGTAGTGTGAAATTTGTAATATATATATATATGTATGTATTATAAATTATAAATATATAATAAATATTACGCAAATGAGAACACATTAGAAAATTAAGAATTAAAAATCTAAAACGCCACCACAAAGCCTTTCAAACTTAAAAAAACCCAGAAAATTATATATAAAAAACCTGTATAATTATGACTATCCTCTTGTGTACAGTCACCATAATAATAAGAAAATACCACACAGAAGGTATATTACTTATTAATATCCAGCAGATGTTTGGAAACAGATGCCCTGTTCTCTCGGAACCGAAGTGAACAAAGTGAATATACTGTGATATACTCTGTGTATTTGCTGACTGGGAGATTTATCTTGGTGATGTGTAGTGCATGTCATCTATTTGCTTATTCTTCCATTGACTCGTTTAGTCTTCTATATATACACTCGCACCCACATTTTTGCCTCTACCTATCCAGTCTAATTGGTCTCCTCTATTCAATAGCAACATAATGTTCCAGAGCACACCTATAACACTAGCCTCCATGTGAATGTGGGTCATCTCTGCAAGGCTTTCATATCCTGCAGTGTGATATAGAAATACCCTCCTTTACTAAAGGAGATTTAAACAAATCCTAATAGATTTAATCAGATGCACTACAGACTATTTTATGATATTACGCATTTGGAAATGTGTTTACTATAGGACAATACAGGACAGCTACAGTCTCTGTACTGTAGTCAGTGTGAATTTGATGAACAGTAATGATATGAAGTGAACACTGATGCTGATGCACATGCTATCTAAACAAGCCCCTAGCCATATAATCGACATTTCCTACATCTACAAGACGCTATTTCCTGTTACAGAGGGTGTCGACGCCTGGATCCATTCCAAGTGCTTTTTTGAACAATGAGATGTGGCTACAGTGAAACAAGCTGCAGTGTGATGAAGGTAAGAACCACTTTTTGTTCTAACTACAGCACGATCCATGTAGAGAGGCTGTAAAAGCGGTCTGAATTGTGTTTTTTCTCTTCATCCTACGGAGCAGGAGATGCTGTAGGTGCAGTCTTACCTCCTCTAGCGCGGCCAGCCAGCAGCAGCAGGCGCTGATCAGGGCGACGGTCCCCCACGGGCGCGACTCCATCCCTATCTCTGATCACCAAGCGCACGCATGGTCCAGCTCTCCAGCACACGTCTGCAGTGGACGCTCGGTTTATCTCCGAGCCAGCGTGGATCTTGAACAGGGTTCTGCGTCTAACCTTGTCAAAGGCTCGGCTCGTGGGCGCGGCTTAGAGTCGTTAATTTTTCCAGAGGGGAGAGCGGCGCTCCTGGATCCCTCCTTCCTCATCCACTAACACACCCCTGTGTGCATCTTCTCGCCCTCCTCCTGCAGCAGGTTAATGCCTGATGGCTGAGTGCTGATGTGTCGTGTCACGCGTAATGCACACACACACACACACATACACACACACACACACACACACACACAAGCGCGCGCGTCCAGATTACGCACACTGTGTGCGTGACCACTAATATAAGCCAAAAAATCAGGGTGAGGCTGCCTGGCTCGTGCTTTCATTTTAATTAGATATAAATGAATGAGTGAATAAATGACAACGTCTTTATTATCATGATTAAAATAGATCATGCATCCTACTGTACAGGGCATGACTGTAGGCAGGTATAAAGTAAACAAATTATTTTTATATTTGTAGTCAGTTTTAAAGCTATTTCTACCAGTGTCACTGAACACAACTTCTAAACTACCAAACATGAGTGATAGGATTGATATAATTGTATTTCTGATCCACTTTAAACTCTTTCACATCAGGCTGTGGTTGGTGTGGTACAGTGGTAACATCACTGGGCTCCCATGTGAGAGATCTGGCTTTGATTCCCAATCTGGGCAGCCAGTCTGTGCTACAGCAATAAGTGTCCTTGGGCAAGACTCCTAACACTATGTTGGCCTACCTGTAATACTAATAACCTTGTAAGTCGCTCTGGATAAGCGCGTCTGCCAAATGCCGTAAATGTAAAT
Organism: Duopalatinus emarginatus; assembly: GCA_028565595.1. NCBI lineage: Eukaryota > Metazoa > Chordata > Actinopteri > Siluriformes > Pimelodidae > Duopalatinus > Duopalatinus emarginatus. Next base: position 12,169,096 of record JAOVVF010000051.1, read on the forward strand.
GCTGTGTCCACTTATGCTCGACATTTGGTGATATGTTCTCCCTCAGACTGGTGTTGTTGTCTAAATTAAACATAATATGGTTTTCTACTGTTGTAGCCCATCCACCTCAAGATCTGATGTGTTAAGCATTTTGAGATGCCTTTTTGCTCACCAGAATTGTAGGGTGTACTTATTTGAGATACGGTAGCCTTTCTGACAGCTAGAGACTGCTTCAGCAGTTTCTGAAATACATTTTCCCTCATTCTGATGTTTGAGGTGAACATTACTTGACATCAGCTGAAGTTCTTGCATGTATCTGCATGATTTTATGCATTGCACTGCATTCATACGCATTCATGAGCAGAAGGTACATATGTTCCTATTAAAATGGCCACTGGGTGTAGGTAGTCTTCAGTGCACTCTTTTTGTACCAGTATCAAATATCTAAACACTTGGATATGCCAATGCAATTCCCATACCAATGAAGTCACATTCTGTGAACACAATAATATTGCCTGATTTTATTTATGACACAAATATTATTGACAATTATTATAGTCCACTGGTCAACATATTAGTGGCAAAATGTGAACAAAATCACTAGAATTTATATTTAGGGCAGTTATATATAATGCACTATCTAGCCCACATGTTTCTTTATTACTTTCTTTTTCTATTTTCCATTCAAAATAAGCCTATTATGTCAAATGATGGCAATACAAACTACTATATACCACACTACAAACTTTAGCAAAGTTTATCTGCTGCAGAAAAATGGGCAATCAGTGTCATTAGATATTGCCATTGGTTCAGAGCATTTTACACTGTAATGGTTGCACAGGTTGAATTTGTTTAAAGATTTGTGGGTGGAAAGTTTATGGAACCATAAATAATGGTCACCTTATCAGGACAACCAGAAAGCAGCAGGAACAAGAGCCAAATAGAAAACAATAAGCAATTTATTATTCATATTTAAAGAAAGAATGGTTGTGAATATGATCTTAGTAATGTCATACTTATAGTGAGATACAGAGGTGGAAGCATCATGATATAGGGCTGCTTCTCTGCATACAGGACTGAAGCATTACACATTTTCAAAAATAACATGAATGGAGTGATGTACCATTAAATATTAGAAGATAATTTAATCTTAGCAGAAAGAGATTATAAATACATCCACTATTTGGCCAAGATTTTGCGGACCCCTAACCATCACACTCATATGTGCTTTTTTAAATGATGTACATGCTTTTATAAATGCTTTACATACATATAGTCTGGAATGGGATATAATGAGAAAAAGTGTTATTTTCAGCCTTGACACATAAGCAGAATTGTTCCACAAATATCTGGGCTCTGTGCAAATGCTATTTTTGTGTGTTCAGTCCCACTGCTTGTAAATGGTCATTTTTAGTCCAGTGTCCTTTGTGGGGTCCGTCATCAGGCTCTACACAATACAGACTGTGGGTAGCGTGTTGCATTAAAAAACAAACAAAAATCATGTTTCTGTTACCTTCACAAATTGCCACAGTTGAACCCAATCAGAGAGAAACTAAAAACTTACAGTCTAACTGCAATTCTTACTAAAATTTTTAGTAAGAAGCCATTAAGAAACTTTTTGTACAAGCATAGAACTGGATAAAATAATAAAGCATTCTGATTTTCTGTAGTCAATTCAATTATGTAGTATCTGCATGTGCAAATATTCAAATCATGTGAAGCTTCACATCGAAGGATTCTTGTTCATGGCATTAATACTTACTTTTCTCTGAAGATTATAAAATGATTTTATTTTCAAGATTTGGTTATTTCAAGGAGTGTTCTCCCATAAAGCAAAACAGTAGTTTTTAAGGACAGGATGATATCTGATCTTCACTCTAACTTACACACGGAAAACAATACTGAGTTCAAAGTTGAAGTTGAATCAGCACATAATCCACATTCACATTTTCACAAGTATTAAAAGAAAGAAAGAAAGAAAGAAAGAAACTGTCTATACAAGATATATAAAATATATATATAAATGTCTATATAAAAAACACCAAACAAAAAAACCCTTGGACATAGTTCACTCTGATACATTAGAGAGGATGAAACAGGAAGGAAAAAAGGTCTAACTATCATACTTTTAGAATTGTGCAGTTCAGTTGCTTTGTGTAGTTATTAAATTTCATCTTTCAACAGGTTGATAAGTAAAACATACTTTCCATTCAACAGACCAGTACACAAAGAGACACAAAATCAATGACTTGTCAGAGGGAAGTTCACATGCACAAATCTATACTATGTAAAATATAAAAATATAGAAATGTTTTGACTCAGTGCTATTATTCTTCTCAGATAACTGTTACAGGGCAAAATATTCTATATAGATTTTACAGATTTTCTACAATTATTATTTAAAAGCCCTATGCAAAGTTGATCAAATCATTTCAGTTAGTACAATTTACAAATAACTGACATACCATGCATTCATATAATGGTACAAATAACAGCTGGAAGCCCAAAGGTGACCTTTCTGTTAGTGGCATTCACACTGACCGAAGCAGCTCTCCCACACCACCATGCATACATTCCACTCTCAGATCACGCATTCATCCCCAACACATTTGACCTCTTCTCTAATATACTGCATTATACACTCATCATTGCCTCTGTGCTTCAGTAATCTGCTCCCTCAATGAACATTGGTTTTAATGGAGGAGACAGAATCTTCTACATTTTCTACAGATATTGCTGTTGTCATGGGAACACAATGGTTAAATTGCTGGCAGCCCCTCCAACTCTCATTACAAATTTAAGGACTGTTCAGACACAACTGTCTTTGTACTGCCAGTACAGTTGTGACAATAACACAAAATAGACCCGGTAGGAGTTTAGAAAGCTAAATGTTAAAACATGCTGAAAGGTTTTAAATGAACCAGCAGGAAAACTGTGTTTAGTCACTAAAGATCTTACTGAATCACTTACGAGCGCTGGGTAATACAGCTAATATCCTGAGGCCCCTGTTCACAGTATTAAAGCTTTTCTGTGTATTTACTCAAACATGCAAGTAACACACTTATATGTACACATATCACATGTACACAGGTGTAGTGTTCATTATAACTCTCAGTTCCCAATCCAAATAACTTCTTCTGTTTCAAGCTAATTCCTAACAAAGCTGCTTCCTGTTTAGAAGTTTAGAAACTAATGAAAGTTATAACATCTTAACCTATTTAGATTGACACACAAAGCCAGCCAGGCAGACATACATTACATTACATTAAACACATATTCTTAGTTATGTTGACTTAATAGTTTATAGACGGAATTGATAATTATAGCAAAACATTTAAAACCCATTTCCACATTAACCTTCATTTTAAGTTAATTCCACATCTACAGAAAAATTAACAGATATTTTATGTACTTAAACTCTTTTTGTGTGTAAAAATGTGGCCCATCATTTCTTTTTTTAAATCAGAATCATATAACATCTGCAAACTCCTAAGTGTGAAGTCTGTGCCATAGTTTTCTGTATCCTCATCTGTCCCAAATGTGGAGGCAGATGAGAGGCAGATCATTTATCACCAGCAGCCGCAGGGGCTCTGAATGCTGGTGTGTGATAGTGTTTGAAGTGGGGCGGGCTGTGGAAAACACAGGAGGCTTCATGGAGACATTTTTTCTGTTTTTAATCTCACCACCAATGCAATTACCACTACATTAATACCCTTAACCAATCATGATGTCCAGAAAACTGCTTAAAAAATACAAAATATCACGGGAAAAATAACAGCATTATACGTTTAAAGCATCAGAATTAATTTATGCAGGATCACTAACTTGCTTATTTTAAATGTTATGTCAAGCTTTTCCTTCTCCTTGAACACAATTGTGACAAAAGCCATCTATATATATTTTCTTTCCTTTCCAGCAAAATGCAAATACATTTTAACCGACATATCATTAAGCATTAACCATGACACAAGACATAAGTTCAAATGGGAACCAGAAATTAGTGTACATGCTTTAGCAGTACCAAGTTTCTATATGTTAATGCAAATATCTAGTTTATCCGGTTTCTCAAACGTTCTTTTCATGTTGGTGTTCTGTTTGTTATGATAAGCAAATATGAACAGAACAAAACATATTTAGATGTTCTGTTGGAGGAAACTTCAGCAATGGGTCACAACCCTAAAGTAGATTAGTTTCCTATAACATCACTCCCAGAGGAGTTTTATTACTGTTATATTACAACAATTTACCAAAATTATTTCTGCTTGTAAATTATAAATTGAAATATTTTAACTGTTTACATTTAAACAGTTAAACAGAGCTGGGGAGAGAAATGCACTTCCTTCTTTACTGCCAAAATTCAACATAATATTCACATATTTCAGACAAATTTAAAATTCACTTACAGAAAAATGACAGATAATTCTGGTTGAGGGACAAACTGCCCCCCCTCACTGCACACACAGTATGTATCAGCACTTCACCATCAGCTACCTCACCATATCTGCTCAATGTCAAGTCAAGTCAAGTCAAGTAGTTTTTATTGTCATTTCAACCATATACAGTGTTGTACAGTACATAGTGAAACGA
>JAOVVF010000051.1:12174247-12204966 GCA_028565595.1 Duopalatinus emarginatus
AGAGAGAGAGAGAGAGAGAGAGAGAGAGAGAATTGAGAGAGAGAGAGAGAGAGAGAGAGAGAGAGAGAATTGAGAGAGAGAGAGCTGCAATCTTAGGTCGCCATCTAGTGGTTAGTATAAATAATAAAAACTTGTGGTTGAATATAAAGGATGGTGCTGATTTTTATTTATTTACGGGAACACCGCATCAGAGTGTTTATACACAGAAACATTCAGACAAACACATATACAACATTTAGTTTAACATTGAGTTTTAACGTCTTAACATGACTGTAACTAACATATAACCTTAAACTAACAGTTATTTAACAGGTCAATGAGGCAGATTAGATCAAATTAATAACAATTTAACATTACTAAAGCCACTCTGTCGCTCCTACGGCTTTGTTATCGGAGCGTAGAAATTTCCGGATGTCCCGCCCATTTACAATGACGCAATGATTGACCAGCTTGATCAGCCAGAGACTGTGCGAGTGGCCCTTGATTGACAGTAACCTCGACCAATGAGCACGCGAGATCGAACAGCCATGGCGACAGTGGCCCGTCTGCTGATTTGCAACCCGCCGAAACAGCACCGGGGAAGAAGGAGGCCTTCGATCGGTTCGCCCATGGACTGTTCCAGGATCAGTGCTTTTTAAATAGGACTCTCACAGTACCGCGGTGAGTAAGAATACTGTCGGCAACTTTCATCCGATTCAAGCCTGTAGCATTGTAAATCAGAAGTAATTCGTGATTGTGTTGTTGATTAGAAACCATATCACACTTCAACAAGACCCACCCCCCTCTCTGTCCTCACCAGCGGAGGCCCTGGCCTGCTCAGCCAATCTTCATAAAACAAGTGGATTATGTCTGTGTCTGTAAAGTCCACCCCTGTGGCTTTGTACTGACGACTGAGCTGCTTTTCTACTACAGAATATAAGTTGTATCAGGTTGTCACATACAGCTGTGTTTCCTCTACTGCTGTAGTGGTTTAATAAGACAGGTCAGGTTTCAGCAGTTCCCTTCTTACTGAAAACACACAAGCCGAGTTATCTGTAGAGCTGAGAGTCGATCCCAAAAGAACCGATTCTTGGATTCTAAGCTAATCAAGAGTCGACTCCTGAATTGATTCGGCGCGCAGAAAAAAGCAGGCTTAAGTTCTGTTATTTTGGAACCACTAATTAGTATTAAATCTCTACTAAATGTCATTAAAGTCATGTTGATATGGGATTAATGAGCACAGTGTTAGTGTTAAAAAAAATTAATGTAAGCACACTTTAATGTGTTTTAAGTGTTCAGTCTGGCAGCTCAGACAATAACAGTAGTAAAATAACATGACTAGTATACTCAGTATAAACTTAATATAACTTTAGTTTAGTACAAATGAGTGGGTTTTATTTTGTCACAAAGGAACTCTGGTGAATGAAGAAATCCGCCTTTAGGGTTTGTGTATTCAAACACCCCCCCCCCCCCAACACACACACACACACACACACACACACACACACTCCACAAGTCTCTTGAAAGTCATTTGCTCTTACGGTTGTCACATTGTTGCTACTGTTGTTAGTATTTTTAAATGAGTAAAAGTGGTTTATAAAGACGTTTCCTTTTCTATTTCTAGTGTTTTATTGGGGAAACCAGACATTGTTCATCACACTGCAACAAAAGCCTTGTAAATGACTGTTCCTGTTACTGTAATTTTGGAAGAATAATTAAAACTACTTCGTTGAATCCGAGCAAATCTGTCTTTGTCTTAGAAGAGACTTTTCAAATGGATCCATCTTCAGGAATGCACATACCAGCTGTTCCCCAAAACAGTGAGGTGGTTCACGTGACTGTTGGAAATCCTATCATAGCAATGTATCAGACTCCACCACAGGCCCCTAACATTGCACAGATCATTACACAACAAGTCATGCCACAAGATGTCACCTGTCAAGCTGTGCCACATGCAATTACTTCACAAGTTCAGATAGCGTCGCAGGTGCAGGCTTCATTGCATGGCCATGTTCAAGGACGGGGTCAACCTCAAAGCCATGGCCAGTCGCAAAGTCACATGCAGTCTCAAAGTCATGGACAGTCACAAAGTCACATGCAGTGTCAAAGTCATGGACAGTCACAAAGTCACATGCAGTCTCAGAACCATGGACAACCGCAAGTTCATGTTCCGCAAGGTTCATCACAAAACGAGAGCATGGCAGCATCTCAGGATGGGGCCAGATCATCACCGCAGGTCCCCTTTGCAGAGGTTGCTTCTCTGCTGGATCCTAACATGAAGAGCTCAAAAGCCAGAAAGTATCAAATCCAGTACGAGGAAGTAAAACGGAGGCTGGAGCCACCTGAGAAGATGTCACTCAGATCTCTGGCTGCCTATACTAGAGTGAGTCGGGGTCCAGCCAGTAAAAAAACCCTCCTGGAATCACTGAATGTGTTTGGTCTGTCGCCAAGCACCAACACGGCAGTGTCTAGTACTTTCTCCAAACTCACTGAGGGTGAGCTCCAGCTATTACATCCATCACAGAAATGTTGGTTGTAAATCTGAGTTATTTATATGACTAGCATGTTTGCAGATTGAACCAGTTAATGCCAAACATTTCATGTATTATAAATGTACAGTGAATACTTAATGCAAATGTAAAGCATGCATAAGACATTGAGTAATTAGGAATTTATTACAGTATCTTTTTGATTTGCTTCAAGTTTATTTTAAAATGTTTTTAATTGACTTTTTTTATACAGGGGACACAGAAGCACTGTGTAAAGACATGAAGGACTTTGCCTTACAATACGTGGATTATGAAAATATGGCAAAAGAGTTACTGCCAGAGACAAACCAGGTTCAGCACTGGTCAAAAATAATTGAGACAAGGTAACATGTTGTACATATGCAGCTACTTAAAATGATTTTGTCCTGTAAGATTTCGGTACAGATGTAAATGTACATCTGGATGTATTTGATGCTGTAAAATCGTTTCAATACTCTAGTAGACTATTTCTTAGTGATACTGCCTGTGGGAAATAAAATAAAATAGAAGGAATAATAATAAATTATTCATGGGTTTTGTCTTTCAGGAACTATCTAGAAGAGATGCGTAAAGTTTTCAAAGACCCTGTTAACAGCCGCCTGTTCTCCAATGTCACTCACGGCCTTGGTAATGGCATGATGGACGTCGCCCTTGACATCATTGATACCGTCATTGACCGGCAGATCCGCATCCTCTCAGGGAACACGGATCCCAAACCCGAGCCACCTGTCAGGAGGATCCGAAAACGCACGCGTAAACCCAAGACTGGAGAGGAGGATGGCACGCCTAAAGAGAAAGCCAAAAGAGGCAGGAAGAAAGGCAAACAGATGCGATTAGACACTGTCGTACCACAGGTTTCACAGTCTACAGATATAGAGAGTAGTGTACTGACTCTAGTGTCTGTAGGGTATGAGACCATATCGAGTGGCCTCAGTGCCACCAGCACAGGTTTATCGTAGTGCTCAGACTGATGGATGCTGAGAGCACTGTGTGCATGCTGAGTGTTGACTTTTAGCACATTTAGCAGTGTATGTTTTAAGATTTTGTTCAAACGTCTTCATCTAAATGTTGTGTATTATTTTTGGGTGTCCAAAAAGACGGGTGAGTGGTTCATATCGTTCAGTATGTTTTAATAAGAAAAGACTGTTTTTCATACATCATGTCTTGTATTCCTCTCTTTTTGCTTTTAATGAAGAACAGACAAATACACACAGGATCTATAACTATGAAAGAAATCCAGACTGATGTTGTGTGAAGTGCAGAGCATAAATCGGATGAAAAAAAAATCACGTCTAAAAAGTTAATGAAATATGACATGTAATGTATTCATCCTGTTTTTGTCATCACTGTGCATTTTATTTGGAATATTACCCAATCATTGAAATGAAGAGGGATACTTCAAGCTATTGGACTATTTATGTACTTTCTTCTTTTACTTTTACATTTATGTTTACTATTTATATACTTTCTTTTACTTTACTGTACATTTGTGTTTGAGGAATTAGTAGTCAGCTGTAGCTTGTATTTAGAAACTACTTCAGACTTTATATGTATGTAATAAATCTTTTTTTGTAGATATATGTTGCTGCTTTCCTGTTTAATCTTATATTTTGCGTCACTTAATTTAGGTTTTACATTAATTCGTTTAATTCTGTGATGCTTTGGTTGGCTGTATTGGCTCTCGCTGAATCCTGTCTGATTAATGTCTGATTTATTGGTATATACATTTCTATATGCAAATGAATCTGCAGTGTATTACACAGTATTTACTGATGAACACTTACTGTATTGCATCGCAATAACATAGTAACTACTTATCAGACAAGAAGCTTTGCAGAGATTTAGGATTTGGAGTTCGTTACAGAAGGGGTGAGAGGGTTTAAGTCGTCAGTCGTGCCTGCATGTTGTGTATAGCAAAGACCACAGCCCATGCCAAGAGTGTGTTATAGACACATGGACAGGAGGACTTTTTGCTACCTCTTTTCCAATACAGCATATGGGTAAGTAACAAAATTGTTAATAAACTCCAGGATGTATTAAAGTATTTGCACTACCAGTGCCTTAAAAATTTCTCATTTGTGCCAAATAACAGTGTCTCAGACCTGCTTTCCACTTACTTGTCATAATGTATTTAGTATACACTGTGTTCTATACATTTATTTCATTTATAAAACTTGATGCATGTCAATTCTTCTGTATTTGTTGGTTCTTTCCGTCAGATTCACTCAGTGTTGCTTTATCTGCTATCAGTGTGACCACAGAGCTGGTTGTGGAGGAACTTGAACCGCACATAGAAACACTGCTGACTGCAGTGCTAATGAGGAGTGAGTGACCCACATATAATTTCTGTCAAGGCTTGGTAACCTCAAAAAGGAAGGCGAAAGTAGCTCCTTATTAGCTGTGTTTAAGAAGAACAGATTGTTGAAATTCGAATGTGTTATTCTACGAAATTTGAGCTGTGCTAGGGGCTGAGAGTGGTGTTACAACCCATGTAGAAGGCCATGTAGAAGAGACACTTTAATCTGCATTTGTGTCTGTTCAAGGCACTGACTGACAGGACTGATTAGCCACTTACACTTAAACAACCAGATGGCCAGCTGTTGGGGATGGCAGCACCTGTGTAAACATGATCCTGACATGCCCTTAGTTCCCTATGTTTGTTCAGGTTATGTGTGGATAGCTTGACTGGATCGATATGTTTTAGAAGAACATGATTTATGACCAAGTTGTTCTTTGTGTTGGTGCAGAAATCCTAATGAAATCTGTTGGTTTTGAAAATCCCTGGTGATTTATTAAGTAGGTGTGTGTGTGTGTGTGTGTGTGTGTGTGTGTGTGTGTGTGTGTGTGTGTGTGTGTGTGTGTGTGTGTGTGTGTGCGCGCGCGCGCACGCTCTTCCCTATCAGAGAGCAGCATAGCTGAACAGGTGGTAGAGAGTGGCATTCTGCCGGTCCTGGCTCAGGCTTTGAGGAGGAAAAGCGCCCTCACTGTACATACAGCCAGACTGGTGGCTGAGCTCTCCAGGGAGGGTGAGCACAGAACCAGTGCTTTAGACATGTGCATATTAGTTATGTGATACAGTAGGTGTAACATGAAGTGTTGTATAAAATGTAGACACATTAGCAGATTATATTATACAGTAGTTGACTATCATGCTCTTCACTGTAAAGGCTCAAAGCTATGCCAGGGCTTCTCTGCACTGGGACCCAGGTAGAAGTGTGAACCTCCCCTTGTTGTCTGAGCAAATGATTAACTAACAGACTGCATTGTATAATTTTTAATGAATGCTCTTAGTATGTTAAGAATTTGTATATTGTTGTTAATTCCATTGATGTCAACATAATCTGTGATTATTGTATATGTAGTACTTAATGTTCAGCAAAGAAAAACGCACATATAATGATAATAATTGGAGCACTGGAACAAGTAAATCCAGTTACACATGTTCATCTGCAAGTTTTGCTGGGGCCAGATGCAGATATGTTGAAATTGTAGTAATAATGTCTTCAGATATTTCTGTTGGTATTACACAACCACTAATTCACCCGTATAAAAAAAGTAGTTCACATTATACAGGTATCATGCTAACTATATACTGAAGACATTTGGGTTTGAGACCAACAGATGAAAATTAATCTCATCCATTTCCTGATATTTACATCTAGATTAAGTTAAACTCTGAGAACATATTGGAGGACATTTTTGAAGCCCACCTATTTTCAGGTGATCAAAACTATTGGAACATGTGACTGACAGGTGTTTGTTGTTCCCCAGGTATGGCCTGTTGAAGTAATTGAACTCTGAATGTTTACTCCTAGTTTTAAGTAGACATTAGGCTGCATTTGTTAAAAAACAATAAACCAACATGAAGGCCAGGGATCTGAGCCATTACCAAGCACTGGACATAGCCAGTATAACATATTGAATCGTCCTGAAAAAGACAGAAACCAATACTGTATTTACAACTAGATATCACAGGTTAACCATGGGAAGAAACAGCAGTTGATGACAGAAACATTGAGAAAGCTGTGAATAAAACCCAAAAGGGATGAAGGTATCACAATCAACCATTTAAAAAAGAGAGTAGAAATATAAAGGCCATAGCATGAGATGTAAGAATCAGAAAACCAGATTGGTATTTTCAAAGACATACAGAAAAATTCTGTTGCCAATTTGCAGAGAAATACATCCAGTCTGATCTGAAGGAACATCATCATGCAGCAAGATAATGACCCAAAACATACTGTCAACACAACAAAGGACAAGTAAAATACCAGACCTTAACCAAATTACGAATGTATTTCTCCTGAAGAGGAGACTTAAAAGAGAAATCCTCCAATACAAACAAGTAAAATAAGTATTTAATACAGTAATTGATTTTGCACATTTTCCCACCTACAAAGAATGGAGAGGTCTGCAATTTTTATCGTAGGTACACTTCAACTGTGAGAGACAGAATCTAAATAAAAATCTAGAAAATTACATTGTATGATTTTTAAATAATTATTCATCAATCATGAATTATTCATCAGAATCAATCAATAATGCATTTTATTGCATGTATTGCAGTATTTGATCACCTACCAACCAGCAAAAATTCTGGCTCTGACAGACATGTTAGTTTTTCTTTAAGAAGCCTCCTATTCTGCACTCATTATCTGTATTACTTGCACCTGTTTGAACTTGTTACCTGTATAAAAGACACCTGTCCACACCCTTAATTAATCACAGTCCAACCTCTCCACCATAGTCAAGACCAAGGAGCTGTCTAAGGACACCAGGGACAAAATTTTAGACCTGCACAAGGCTGGGATGGGCTACCGGATAATAGACAAGCAGCTTGGCGAGAAGGCAACAACTGTTGGTGCAATTATTAGAAAATGGAAGAAACACAAGATTACTGTCAATCTTCCTCTGTCTGAGGCTCCATGCAAGGTCTTGCCTCTTGGGGTAAGGATGATTTTGAGAAAGGTCAGGAATTAGCCCAGTACTACACTGGAGGACCTGGTCAATGACCTGAAGAGAGCTGGGACCACAGTCTCAAAGAGTACCATTAGTAACACACTAGGCCATCACTGGTTTAGAATCCTGCAGGGCATGCAAGGTCTCCCTGCTCATGCCAGCACATGTCCAGGCCAGTTTGAGGTTTGTCAATGACCACATGGATGATCCAGAGGAGGCATAGGAGGTGTGGTCAGATAAGACCAATATGGAGCTTTTTGTTATCAATTCCACTCACCGTGTTTGGAGAAAGAAGAAGGATGAGTACAACCCCAAGAACAACATCCCAACTGTGAAGCATGGGGGTGGAAACATTATACTTTAGGAGTGCTTTTCTGCAAAAGGGACATGATGACTGCACCGTATTGAAGGGGGGATGGATTGGATCATGTATTGCGAGATTTTGGCCAACAACCTCCTTCCCTCAGTAAAAGCATTGAAGATGAGCCGTGGCTGGGTCTTCCAGCATTACGATGACCTAAAACACACACCCAGGGCAGCTAGGGAGTGGCTCCTTAAAAAGCATTTCAAGGTCCTGGAGTGGTCTTGCCAAAAGTCTCTCACAGTTAGTGTACCAACGGTAAAAATTACAGACCTCTGCATTCTTTGTAGGTGGGAAAAACTTGTCAGTATATCAAATACATATTTTCCCCACTGTACATGATTTGATCACAAACCCAAATGGTTTTCTGTGGTAGTCACAAATATGCTACAGATGGTAATGCACATTACATTAAAAGACATTAGGTTATTCCTTTAATTTCTTGCTGGGCAATAACACTTTTTCATTGTGTGGTTTGAATACTCAGCTCACTTCAAAGACAACTGCTTCGAGACTGGTATTGTGTCCGCTCTGTTTGCTCTGCTGCTGAGTGAGAACCAGGACCTTCTGCTGTATGCTAGCCAAGGCATTGGGAGAATCTGTTATCAAAGCTGTGAGTGAATATTGACTGCAAGTATAATGCTTCCTTTATTTTGTGACCTTAGATCACAAATCCTGACCTTACCACATATGGCTATAGATATTAATACATTTGTTTCCTGTTCAGTTTACTCTAGTTGATTAGTAATAAATACATTAGTAAATAATAAGATATAGGAAGGTATAACTGAAAAACTAAATAATATTAAACTTACAAGCAACAACAATCAATAATGTTAACACAGTTTTGTGTTTTAGTTTTAATACAACCAGAAAACTGTTTGTTTATATGATAACAGTAATAATGTAATTATTGTAACAATAGACCTAGTTTGGATACTTTGGGTGGAAGCCTCTGCTAAATATGGCACCTGATGGCTAAAATTTGCTTAATAATATTAATGTTTGAATAGCACAATAGTTCCAGGTGTGTATACATTTATATTATGAATATATGTGTGGCAATAAAACGTGAGAAATGTTTGTCTGTAAAACATTTTGTATACTGAGTGGAGCCTTGAAAATCTTTTTTTTTTGCAATAATAAAATTATTCTGCTCACTACATTGTAGATGGTGAGAAGACAGACCCTGGTGCTTGACTGCTGTTTGATTACTGTGCAGATCTGGAGCAGGACAGGCTGTTAAGACTAGGAGCTGTCCCCAGACTGGCTTCTGTGCTGCTGCAGTATTGTGAGAATCAGGCCTTGCTGAGCTCCTGTCTGCTGGCTCTGTGTAATTTGGCTGATATGGGTGAAGAGGATGGCTCTCTGCTTGTCTGGGAGAAGAAAAGCCATTCGGACGAGAATGTGCAAGTGTTCCATGGTGCCATGCGGCACTCGTTTGGCTTTGAGTCTTCGGTGAAAGTGGTCCAGCTAAACCAGTGGTCTCATGGACAGTGCTCCGTAAGTGTGGAAGTGTTTCAGAAATGCTCCACTCTCTTGTGGAAGGAGCACAACAGACGACAGTCTGAGCATTGCCTGCTAAGCTTCACACACTTGGGTTTTTTTCCCAGATTCTACAAGTTTATGAAGAACTCTGTGAGGAATATTCCTAAGAACAGGAGTCATTTGAGGATAGCAGTGTTTCACACTTTCTTATGAGGATAGATCACATATCAGCTGTGCAATTGAAGGAAAAATGTTTAGTTTTAGTTTGTATTTGAAAAATATAAAAAGTATAAAACTTGACAGCTGTTGGGAAGGGTGGGATGGGCAGTCGATGGAGAGAAAAAGAAGTGGACCACCAGCATCTATATCAGAATATCATTTTATGAAGTAACTCTGAAGGACTATATTTGAATGAATTTCAACTTTAGCTGACTTTCTGAAATAAAGTAGGAATACTTGCATTATTGCTATGCTCTTACATTCTACATTAGTATATAATATATGCAACTTTTTGAGTTAACGAACTGTTCATTGCTTATCATTTCATTGCATATTGAGGTTTCATAATAAGGGATAGAGGCTCAGTCTGTTTGTATCTAAGTGGCCTTACTGTACACTACTGAATAACATAATCAACTGCAGAAAGAGGCTTAACCAAATTCACTGTTTTGTATTCAGAAAAAGTTTCATATTGTGTGAGTGCACTGCTTTCAAAGCCTTGTGTTCATTATATAATGCAAATTAGGAAGCGTGATGGAAACCACTAGCCAGGAATCATAATTTGGTTTTTTTTTCATCATAATTCAGCCAGAGATTACAGGTAAATTAAGTTCGATTTCATCAATAATGTCAAACATTTACAGAAATAAAATGCATTTTTTTTTGTAATTCTGCCATTTTAACATTTAAGTTTTTATACACTTAGCAGAAAAAAATTTAAGAAAGAATTAAAGAATCCAAAATCTAGCTTTTATGTGGTATGACATTTACCTACTTTATGAACATATGACATTTCGTATGTTTTAATATGACATTTCAGAACTGACATGCAGGTATGTTTTAAATGTCACTTCTGCTATAATGTTCCTAGCTTTACTGCTCTACTGCTCTTATTATTCTTTTACCATGTTTTGATTTCTGTGAAAATATTTAAAGGTGAAATGTTTAAGATATTTTAAGGGAATGTTTGAACTTCCGGTTGTGGTGTTGTTAAAGTTGGTCTCTCAGTGCTGTTAGCTGCTCCCAGTCCATGCCACTGCTTCACCAGCTCCTGTGATTTACTAATCATCTCATTCCAATGCTCCAGCTCTCTGCCTCGGGCATACATAAATGGTCCAATGACCACAAGTCCAAGTGAGACTGTGGGCAGGTAGAGACAAAAGACACTGACTGGATTAAAAACATACATGCTGCATGTTATAGTCTGCAGTAATATAAATCTAATGTTTACAGTAGTTGAACAGAAATAAATTCAGAGAAGTTGAGGGAATAAGAGTGTGACAACCCAGCATAGAGTTTTAATCTCCTAATAAAAATATTGTTTACCATTTGCTTGGAGTGGCATCATGACTTACCTGGTACCTTGGCCCCAGAGTTTGGCACTTCAGCAGGCTCTTCAAGGACTACCTGCTGGACTTCCAGGGTCAGACAAGCTGCATCCAGCTGCAGAGGGAGAAGCCTGAATGTCAGCTTCTCATTAAAAGTGGGGTTGCTTCCTCTGGTTACTGGTGTCAGCTTTGTTTTCACTACCTGAGTGTGTATCTGCAGAGAAACCTGGACAGAAACATCTGTCCAAGCCATTTACTGGTGAAACATTTGCTCAAAGAGTTAAATTTATATGATGATATTGATCAAAATTAAGTTGTATAGAATAGAATAGAATCGTAATTCCCATTACTGTATCTCACCAGCATTGCTGGGGCATTGAAGTCCTCTGGCTCTAAGCACAACCACAGTGAGGCGCTGTAGAGACTGACTGTAGTTCAGAGACAGTTGGATATTGCCATGCTTTGAAAGGGGCTGTAACATAACGGAACAATATGGCACAAATACTTTAGTCTACAGCATTTAGCAACCCCACTCTTAATTGTGATGAGAAGGGGAGACAAATACTGGATGTAAACATTCTTGTCTACCAGATCACTTTCAGTCTCAAGGTCTCTCCACAGAACTTTGCCCACTGCCTTTTGCAGTTCTGAGTGTCTGAGAGGGAACAGAACATGGCCCACCAGGTGGTGTTTCTTCAGTCGGTCCACACTGTACACACTCATGCGCAGAGTGAACTGGTCCACATTGTTATTCGACACCTTAATATACAGTACAATTAAACACTTTTATATATAGCCTGTATGCAAAAAGAAAGTTTTTAGAATATTCACAATATTCAGTTTAATATTCATTGGTTCTATATTGCTATGTATTTAACTGACTGTCTGTAATAAATGCCCATGTGCTACATATGCAATAGATAGAGTATTCCTTCAAAACAACTCAGGACACAGTATATATACCTGAAATACAAAGGTATCATTGAACTGTGGTTGGCAGCCTTTGCACCGGGCCTTGGCCTGACGATTATGTCGATCTTCAGATGGCAGTAGCTGTAGTTTGACAAGTGTGGCATTGCTTTGGCATTGGGCAGGCAGGTTGGCAGCTTGGAGCAGGGAAACAACCAGCTGCTCTTGCTCCTGCTGATACTGCACAGCGAAACACAGGCGTACAGTGGAGCCACTGGGCTGTGCCCATTCGCTTGGCTCTTCAGGAAGCTGGTACAGATCTGGTCTCAGGCTGCCCAGTGGGAACCAGCCTCCAGTAGCATACAGCGTGAAAATAAGGGGACAGAGATAAAGTAATAAGAATAGTGTAAAATCCAATAATAAAGTGAAATCTTTCTCAAATTATTCTTCACAGGTCTCAGAATGACTTACTGCCTATTGTTAGAGAGCCACGAGGGTTATGTAGCTGTGGGAGCTGTTCCCATTGGTCCTCTTCCTCCCTCCCTTCAGTCACTGAAGAATGGAACGAATTCTTGAAAGTCGGAGGCAGAAAGAAGGGAACTTCAGCCAAACTATGATACATGAGAGAAGAGTTAAGACTACACTCTGATTTAGAGACATATATTTATGTAGGACTTTTCACCTCCCTGAGCATCTGTGATTGGGAAGGTTGAAGGTAAGATCAGATACACACCCATAGCTGCTACCTTTTGATGTTTGAAGCACAGGTGTGCACGGTGGAATAACAGGGTTAGTGCTGATCAGTTGTATGTCCTGTCTCTGGTGCTGTCTCTTCTTCCATAAGAGATATGCTGTCAGGCCAATCAGCAAAAGAAAGAGAAGTACAGCAGACAGACCAGAGGCCAATGCTACCATGGGATCTGATGGCACACAAAGTACATCTAAATGTAGATTTGAAAAGTTTTCTGCCATTTTAAGTTGTCCATTTGGGTTAAATGGGCTTTTTAATTCACAAGCCTGAGCTTTGGGTCATGCTTAATATTGCTACTGATTATATGATAATAACTCTCTTTATCCTAAGTATACTGCTAGAGATGAAAACTCCCTCTAATTGTGGGAACATTTGACATTTTAAGGCAAATAACAGATGGTCAGTTTAGCCAGCATGTGTGCATGTTAGTCTGGGCCCTGTGTTTAGTTCTGAACACCATTTAGAGGTTCAACATCAATAATGTCCACATGTAAGGAAATGGAAATGAGACCAGAGCACATCACCGACTATTTTGCACGTTCAAATACTAGAACAAATTTAATAATCATTAATATCAAGCACTTATCAAATTTAATTTGCACACCAAATTTACTTTGTTGTTTGTTGCTCTGGGAATATTCTGGACTATAGTTGTTTGTTTCTCCTATACCTCTGTAACAGGCATCTCAGATAGACCCCTTGTCAAAAACATGACTTGTGGCATCCCTTTTTGCCACAGAGACACCACCCACCTAGCATACCTTAAATGTTGCACTACCACAGGTGTTAAGATGATGCTCATTACATCCAGAGTGTCATACAGTGAGTCCAGGACAGACTGACTGCTGTTAATCTTTCTTAAAATGTAAATGCTTATTTTTAACCAATCCTGGATCTCCAACTACTGATGTGTAAATTTAGAGACACAATCCAGCTATAAAGTCACTATAATAATATCTGCCAAGTCTTTCAAAGATGTACCAAAAGCTGTACCTACAATTAAGATAATCTTTAATATTTACCTTACCTTAAAGCCAATACCATATTCCTGGTTGTTTTTGTTGTTTTTTTAAAGTACGAGCACCATCTTTTCATTCATGTAGTAGCTTTATCGTAGCTAAAATTGATGTGCAATTGATATATTTATAGAAAAAACCCTTTGAATTGATGTGCAATATATTTATATATTGTGTGCAATATATTTATACTGTGAACACTGGTCTTATTACCCACCTAACGTGCAATACATTAAATCCCACTACTGTGCAATATATTTATATGTTTATATATTGTGTGCAATATATTCATACTATGAACAATATCATTGCCCAACAGTCTTTTTTACCTCTTTTAATACTTAAGAGTGTAATACAACTGTATATAGCTGTTCAATACACTATAGCATATTTTTTTCTATTTTTCCTAAGTGTACACAGAACCCTGTCCATGCACCGTGTTATTTATTTTTTAGAACATGTTTGCACTGTAAAGAAGTGGCTTTTAATCTCATTGTACATATAGTGACAATAAAGGCATTCTAATACAAATAAGCAAAAAAAAAAATACTGTTAAACAGGTCCCAAATATTCACTTACCAGCCATGGATAGCCAAAACTTCCAAAAACTTCCAGTTTGTTTTTATCCCTCTATGTGTGGTTATGAGTTGCATTTTCCCATACTGCTGCTATATCCAAACATATCTTCAGCACCTTTCTTGTCTCTGAGCCTGGCCACAAATCAGCCTAATCAGCACACTGTTCCTGAGGCTGCTCTGCTTGGTTAATCAACACACACATCCAGGGGTTTCATTACACACCAGACCAGATCAGGCTAAAACTGGCTAACCTTGCACAAATTTAGCAGATTATGAATGTCATCTGCTGTGTTCTCACCAACACTGCTTAAGTTGTCATGTGCTTCAATTCAGTATGAAGACACGCTTCTGTGCAAAGCTGGTCATAAGGTAAGGTTTTTGATAAAACATTTTATAAGACAAAATCAGTGAAAATCAGTCAGGTCTTTGTGTTTTATGGCATAGAATTATAGAGAATGGATTCTGTGTAACATGTAAAATCTTACTAATATTAATCTCAAACATCAAGTATCTTAATTTTATTTAAAAAAAATACTGCAACACAAAAAACCCTTCTAATGCAGTCTTATCCCAATGTAAACGTACCACCTTTTCAGTTAGACCTTTGTTAAAGTCTATTATTGTGTAATATATCAAAACTGGCATGTTTATACATTGACAATGGCATTATAGTGGCTCAGTGACAGCATTACCCTTACACAAGATTTAATTATTGCAAGCAGGCTAACATTGTTACTGCTTCTGTAATATCTTGCTCGAGCCAGTCTGTTACGTTCATGGAAGGTTAATGATCAACTCTGGGATAAGAGGACACTAGTAGAACATAATCAGTCTGTTTGTCAGTATTTTCCACACTAGGCTTTTTTTTTAATTGCTGTATTACATATTTTTCACTCACTTATACTTATAATCTATGATTGTAAATCTACCTTGTGTGTGTGTGTGTGTGTGTGTTTGTTTACTGACAGCAGTCCATCTGTTACTATGCACACCCACCCCTTCCCTCACTGACCAGATTTTTGGTGATGGATCACTCTCTTTATCACAGCAGTGACATTGCTAAGGTACAGTGTGTCTCAGTGGTATTCATTTAATAGATACAGAAGTGTTGCTGGGGTTTCTAACCACCTCGCTGTCACTGCTCGGTTGTGAATAGTCCGTCTATCTACTCCAGCCTGCAGCAGTCCAGTGGACAGAATCTGGCACAGATGATGGCCATTAACATGCACTGAGCATGGAAAAAGTGGAGTCATGGTCTGTAACTGTGTATTTACAAGGTGGATTAACAAGGAAGGTGTGTTTATAGGTGAACAATAAGTTTACACAGTGCTTAGAAACTCTTAAAAACAATGCCTGGAACACAGGCTTTAATAGATATGATTAAAATAAAAAAAAGTTAACATAAAAAAGTTAACATGGCATGTCTTTTTATATAGTGCTAAATCCTGAACATGCAAGATATTGATTTTTATGGTGAACGTGTGATGGTGGGGCGGCGTCCAAAGCATGAAGTCATTTCAGGATGACTATGGATGAACAGTTCTCATGAATCAATGTCCACCAGGGAACACTTGACAAAATCAGGCTTCATGTAATAACTATAATAAATTTCCTGGTTGTAAACTTGCCCTTTTTTATATATTAGCGGATTATTTGTATCAGTAAGTCATTGTACAACTCTTCTCCACTGTGCTGAGACCTTATTATTCTACACTAACTATGTACTTAGATATGCTGGACTCCACTGCACTCTAGTCACCCACACCATGTCACAATGCACTGTAACATGTGAATAAGATATGATACCTTTTTGCACATTCTGTGAATTTTATACAGTATATATTTTATACAGTATATATTTCTGTGATACTTGAATTTCCCTCTGGGATTAATGAAGTGATCTATCCATCTATTTATAAGTGCACTATCCTTGTCACCCAAACACAGATGGGTTTCTTCTCAAGGTTTCCACCTCTCGTCATTGCAGGGAGTTTTTCCTTGCCACTGTCGCCACTGGCTTGGTGATCAGTGATAGAATTTACATAAATGTATAATCCAGATCCCATACTTCTGTAAAGCTGCTTTGGGACAATGTCCATTGTTAAAGCACAATGCAAATAAAATAAAATTTAATTGAATTAAATAGATTTTTTAAACATTAAAAGTTTTCTGTTTATTTTCAGCTTTTATTAAGAAAAAAAATGTTTCAGACTTTTTATCTTACTGAAACTAATAAATCTGCCAAAAAGTGAGTGTACTATTGTATTTAATATAAAATCTTACTATCATTATCAATATTATTACTTTACTCTGGAAACAATGCCATGCCATAAATTCACAACAATAGCTATAAATCTGTTTATGCAGTTTAAATTAATAAATAATTTTTGCTTAAAAAAACCAGCAATATTTGACTGAAGATATGAAAAATAAATAAAAATATCCTAAACACTTTATATATACATATACATACTGGGGACATGTGGACACATGCTCTCTGGCATTAATGATGTGGAGCATAATGTTTTTGTGACAGTCATGGTTCTATTTTCAAAACCTGTTTTCTAAGGTGCTGTTTTCATTGTTCCCACGGCAACCTTAAAAATGTCATGATGAAAATTCATTGGGCTCCCATTGAGCATGGCTGTTTCTATAGCAACCAGGAGAGAGATTGGCTGAAACTGGATGAGTAAGAGACAGTGACTGTGCATGTGTGTGTATGGTATGTGGACAGAGAAAAAGCAAAAACAAAGAAAGGAGTAAAAGGGGAGTGGAGTAGATTGTAGCACATTAACAAGACATTACGCTACTAAACAACCAAACTACTAACTGTGCTTCTTTCTATTGCATTTATTAAAGAAAGCAGACAGTGAGCTAAAAGATGATGGTTGTGCTTGAGACAGACTGTTGACTGATTTGCTTTGACATATGTGGTGTATTCCTGTGACACCTTCACTCTCTCCAGTGTAACCTCCCACCCCCATCCTCACCCTGAACACCGCCCTCTCATCCCCATCTCAAGCCATCCTTCCTCCACTGAGGATTTGTCTCTCACAGGCAGCGGCTGTGGTTTGTAATCAGATGACTGAAGGCGATAATCCAACACTACACTCACTCGTGCTACATTTCATACGCTTCTTTAACAGCACGCCGGAGGAGAAGAGGAAAGAAGGAGGAGGGGAAAGAGGGACTGAGGTGAAAGCTTTCTAGACGGTTGGACCGGGGAATGTGGGAGGTGTGCATATGAGAAGTGTGTATGTGTGTAAAACAGGAGAGTGGATGTGGATTTACCTGTGCAAGGGTTTTCTCTACCAGACTGGTGGGTGACTTGACATTAGGGAAAGGGAAGTAATGACTAAAAGAATAATGGTGAGGAAAGGAAACCTTTCTTTTTCTTTTTGTCATCCATAAGTCTGATGTGTGTGTTCTGAGTCTGTGTGTTCAGGTTTATGGTTTATGGTTTGGGGGTCAGTCAGTGTTTTATAATGCAAGTATGTGGTCAGTTGATATGAAACATCTAACATGGTATTTTTAGATCTAGCTGAAGGACAACTGTTACGTCTTTCCATAATGTGCTTGAATGGTAAAGTGTGTCAGCCTGCATGTTACTAGAGTTTCAGTCATGTTGATAGCATTTGTGTTTACAAAATAGCCTCTTGACACCACATATCAAAGTTGAGTCATTTTCTTTTTAAGCTGTACTGTATTCAACAGAAGCAAATAGTGTTTATAGATATATATACATATACATACTGGTTTGGGGAAGTGCACTACTTCACCAGTTTGCTAGTGACAACCTTTTGGTTCGAAACTTAGCAAATTTTGTGATTTATGATTACAAACATGTAAGTCTTGCCAATAAATTTTCAACCATGAAAATCACAATATGTCACACTTCTTATGTATTTGCCATGCATTATAAATTTAGTGCATATAGTATGTTTCATGCCTGGCTCATTTATGTGTATAAATGATCACATGTAGTTATATTTACATGGATAATAGTATATGTGAGTATGTGACTTCATAATATGAGGGTACATTTATATAGTGTAATTTAATTTCAGTGTAGGATAATTTTTGGTAGGAAAAGGATAAGTGTATTAGTGGACAAGTTTTTTTGTTGTAATGCATTATAACATATGGTACAGGTACTATAGCAAAATCAATTATAGTGCTTTCAAAGTGTTTACTGTGTTTATATACACAGTTATTTATGAGCAGATATTTGTGCGCAGTACAAATCTCCAGCAAGTCTTATGGCTCCTGTGTCCAGGAGCTACTGGAGAGATTATGGCTCATACGTCTGCTTGGAAATGTCTGGGGATCCCTTAGGAGGTGCTGGAATAATTCAGTAGGGATAGAGAGGTGTAAGCTGTAATTTCCAGCAGGAAAATGGAGAGCAAAATGAATGAAAGAACAAACTATGTGATTTGTGTCATTAATAATGTATGTGCTGTTGTATAATTTTTTTTAAAATTTAAATAGTGACCAGATGAGCGCAATATTTTTTTTTATCTAATAGGATTATTTTTCTTTAATGATTTGTGATATACCATATATTTAATTTTGGTTAGTAGACCATCTGTATGTGCTGTACAATGAAAAGACACATGTACAGTAATTACTTCCAGAAAAGGCTGTTATTGGGCTGATGCATTAGACTGAACCCTTTTCCTTAATTTGACAGAGAGCTGCATCCCTAATAAGATAATTTTACCTTAATGTACTGTATAAAGAAAGAGCCTATAATAAATTCAAGTGCATTGTTCGTTGTGCCTTTGAGAATTATAAGCATCAAGAACTAACCAGTAATTGCTCAGAATACAACATAATATAGCAGAATAAGCAATGAGTGTGTGTGCGTGTGTGCATGTGTGCGTGTGTGTGTGCATGTGTGCGTGTGTGTGTGAGTGTGTATGCGCTCACAGTTGTGATCAAGTGACTAAACTGTAATATAAATGCTTGTACTCTACATATGTTATATCTAAATATATATAAATAGTGTGAATAGAGTGTATCCTGCCTTTTACTTCCTGCTTTACCTCCTTCGTTTTCTTTTCCTTCAGTCAGAAGAGGTGTCCTGATCTACCCGCTCTCTCACTGTCACTCTGCATGACCACCTGTGTGTTTGTGTGTACACATGTTGTGCCTAATCCTAAAGCTCAGCTTGTTTTTAGCCTACTGTAATCTGATCAATTAGCAGGTGCATGTCTAACTTGATGTGTTTTTTTCTGTATTGATACTAAAAACAATGACATACAGTTCCAGAGACACCAGACCGAACAATTGTTCTTTTTTATGTACAGTATGTGTGTGTTTTAATTTGTTACTAGACGTCTGAGACTCATTGCTGATATCTTTAATCTGCTGTTAATTAAGTAAAGTATGGTATCCCATCTGGGGTCAATTATCACATAGCAAATGTTGGCGCTCTAAAGATGAATAAATGAACTAGCATTGCTGTATGTTGAACTTGAATCTAACAATAACAAACCTTTCTTTCCAATAGGTTTTTTGACATGACACAGGCAAAACACTCTGAATCTCGACTCTACCCTTCAAGCAACCATCTTGGTTTTGCCCGAGGAGAGATGGAGGTTGATCATGAGCACCCAATTATCTCCTTATCAAAGAGTTCCTCAGACATGGCCGGTGGTCCTGCTCAGCGAATGGAGCTAGCCTGGTGCCGGCAACATCTTCGCAAAAGTGTCAGCAATGCAGGCTACCCTCAGAGGCCTGCAAGTAGAGGAGGATCAATCACAGGCATGCTGTCTTCTTTTGAGCTTGAGCAACAGAGTATAACTACAGACGGTGTTAATGCCACCCCAGAGACTGTTATCTGGTGTGGAAGAGCCACACGGCCCTGGAGCATCACTGAGGACGCACAGCAGGTATACAGTGCCGAAAGCTGTGCACCATGTTCCCCATCCATGCATAGGGATTTAAGGATGGGCTATTCAGATGGCAGGGAAAGATGTTGCCAATGCCATGCAGAAGAAAACCTGAGAGCCAGTAATAAAATAGTTTATGGGATGTTGTCTCCTGCATTAGGTACCCGTCTCTGTGTTAGAAATGCACACAGTTTTGCACAGCAAGGGATGGATGACAGCCACCATTTACCAGCGTGCAGGTCTGCATGTGTTAACAATGCAATGAATCCCGGTTCCTTCAAAAACACTTGTCATGTGCATTGTCCTGGACATTTATTACCTGTACCAGCCTGCGCAGGAAGTTCTTGTTTACCTGAAAGGTCACTTCTCCATTCACCTTGGCATGGTTTCCCACCTCTGGTGTCCTCTGTCAGTGAGACAGGACTAAACAGTCGGGCTGCGGGTCACTGCTATGGACCGGAAACATGTGGGAAGAACATTTCAACCTTCAGACTAGACCAAAACAGACAGTCTGGGCTTGGCCATCACACAGTAAGAGACGCCTGCAACATGACATCTCAAAAGGACTTTAGAGAAGTTGGAGTGCAAACCATGTCTACAGATTCCCTTATTTCTCCTCTCTCAAATGCTTTCCCTGAGATCATGTCTATGGTCTATATGACATCTCATCCAGGTTCAAACACATGTCTAGATGAAGAGGATGTGGAGACCAGGATCTCAGTAAAGGAGGTGGAGTGGGATGCAGAGGGAATGACATGGGAGGTGTATGGAGCAGCTGTAGACCCAGAGGAGCTTGGCCTGGCCATCCAGCGTCATCTAGAGCTTCAGATCAAAGAAACAGCAGCTGCTGCTGCCAAGAAAAAAACAGCTGCAGAGAATAGGAGTGCCTCAATGCAACAAAACAATCGCCAGAGGAAGAGTGAAAGTGTGGTACGATCACTGTGTGGTCCAGCATGCTGCTTGCAGTCTACTGCTGTAGAGGACTGAGGAGATAAATGAAATTGTATAACTTATAAGCATGTAAACTGCCTTCTTTACCTCTCAAGCACTTTTTGAATTAATATAGGAGATGAAGTCTAAGTACCAAACAGGCTATGTGTCATTTCATCCCTTAACTTCTCTGAGAAAATTTAAGGGGCAAAATTCTGAACTACTGAACTCAGGAAGAACTTTAAGGCAATACTTGAAACTAACTTTGACACATGTACATTGTACCTGAGTCAAATCTAGACCTTGTAAATGTATTTGGAAATATGGGCTTATATGGCAAAAAAAATGGGTTCACAGGGCAATTGGCTACACTACAAACTTTAAAATCGCTTTTGATGTTGTATAGTATAAACTACATGCCTTTAGTTAAGTCCACAAGCAAGACATATTGTAATATACAGATTATTATAATTAATGGATTAAATTTAACATTTGTGTTTTGACAAAGTAAATAAAATTATGGTATATATTATGCTTTACATGATAACTGCTAGCAGGTATAGTTTTAAATATGGACATGCTTCATTTCAAACCTAAAATAAGATTGCAATGTTTCAGTATGAGGTTTTTTTTCACTTTGGAAAATATATTACTTGACATACCAACATGATTTAGTCAGTATTGCACTTAAACATTGTACTTACCTGACGATCTAAGGGAATTCGCCTCAAATTTTAGTCCAAACTCAGCTTCTTACTATGTATTTTTCTAGTCAATATCTAGATTTAAGCAGATTTAAGTGTCAACCAGAGCATTAATTGTTGATGATGATGAAAGCTATAACAGGTCACTGATGAGGATTAATTTGTGTATATTGTGTGTGTATTTTGCCAATTCTGGTCAAATTTTGGAGTGCACAGCTTTATTCTTTTGCCAAAGCAAATCATACCTTTCTTTAGACCACAGCATTGTGATTCACTGTCAATAGATAATAATAAAGTAATGTTAAGGGTCTATTAAAAAACATATTTTAATATATGTCACATAATGGAAGTGTTAACAATGGCTTTGGTCTGGATATGTGTAACAATAAATTGTTTGAAAAAAATAAATCCTAAATGCTGATTCTTTTGTTCAGAGTAAATAAAATACATGACGATATGGCAGGACATCTAAGAGCAGGTTGTGGTTGTCATGTTGAAAGAGTGAGAGAGCAGGTGAGGATACTGATCAACCTCATAAATTTTGTTCTGGTAAAATGCTCTGGACATTTCCATTGTCCTTTCACTGACACTTTGAGCATTTGGATGATCAGGCACATTCTCTGGTATTGACAGTACTGAAGCACCTCATCTCACTGTGTTCACTGTGTCCTTGTTGTGTCATGTTTTACTGTTTAGGGTAACACAACAACAACTCAAACAGTGTTTGAATGCGTGTAAAAGTGTGTTAATTAACACTCCATCCAAAGACTAGTCTGTAGTCTCATCACGTCATATTTGACATGCTGTCAAAACATAAGCCTGTTATGAACCAAGATATTATAAATGTTTTAAACCTAGCATCCTCTTACAGTGTGGAAAATAAACCCTGTGTATTTGCAATTTACTCCAACTATTTAACTAGTTATATAGCATCCCATAAAAAAACAATCAGGTATACTATGTTCAATGATTCAGATTCCTTTTCTCAATTTCCCCCCAAAACTGCAATTAATTTCATGAGCATGATACTGCCACAGGATGTAGCATTACTGCCTTCCAGCTCTATGTCTGCATGCTCTTCCCATTTCTCACCTCCCAGATCCCTAAAACATGCAGGTGAGTTGATGCTTAATTGCCCATAGGGGTGAATGAAAGTGTGTGTGTGTGTGTGTGTGTGTGAGTGCATGGTGCCCTGTGATGAACTGGTGTGCCATCTGTTGTGAATTCTGCTGCCTTGTGTACATTGTTGCCCTGATAGGTTCTGGACCCTCCCGATGCCATTCTAGATAAAGTAGTTAATCAAGATTAGTGAGTGAAAGAATTCGACTCACAAATAATTTTGCCTCTCAGTGTCCGTTCTTAAATCTTTAGTGTGATTAATTTTAAACCAACTGAATTTAAGTAATCAGTCAATAAGGCCTTATAACTATAGCATATACCAGTTATAACAATATCATGATTTTTACCATCATGAATAACATGGTTTAAAAGACCTTCACACAGATCTCTAGGTAATTCAGACCCCCTACAGAACTTTTTATTTCTCTATAAAAAATTTAAATACCACCTCAAAAACTGCACCATAATTTGACCTCAGTTTCTTTTTATATTGTGCCATCTGCTGGTAAAACACACAAGTGGCAGCTAGCCTTCAGATCTATAGTTACATGGCATTATGAATAACAGAACTTCCCCTACTTCCCATCTGTCGACTTTATTTACAGCAACTTACAGCTAAGACAGAAAGGTTAAAGGTCTTGTTCAAGGACCCCGCAGTGGCTGCTTAGCAGTGCTAGGATCTGAAGTCATCAGTAGCCTGATGATAACCACTGCTTTTAGTACCTATGACGGTATTAAATACAGTAAAGAATAATGATTTGACATGATTTGTTTTTTGAAGTGATTTTAATGCAATGACTATGCTCTCACTTGGCATATGGCATTGCATCAGTATACCACAAGAAACTATTTTATACACAGAAAAAAATACAGAGTGACGTTTTATTAATACTATTTTAATAGATGATATCCTATGAATTGTTTTCAGATACACCTCAGCCCCTGACCTGGCTAACATTTGTACAAAGTGAGAACCTAAGATTAATAATACATGGTATAAATACATATTAGTAAATGTCTTTCAGTGCAGATGTTCAGAGAGCTATATATCTTATCTGTCAGGCACAGCACTGAATAAGAAGTGTGTGTAACATATAAACATTTTGTGTCATTGGCCATTATGGTGATCATCAGTGTCAATTAGATTTAGTGTGTTATAATCTTGACTGAATGTTGTAGCACCATATACGGACCACTTTTATGCAAAATATGTAAGAGGACAAGGTACATGAGTTTAGGTCCCAGTTTCAGCTTCTGTTTAAACATCATGTGATCATTTGGAAGTCACCAGATTTTCTGATCCAGTAGTATTATGTCACTGGCAGGAGGAAGTGGAGACTGTTCTGGGTTCATTGTTTTGCCCTGTAGTGATAGAGTATCATGTTTGAAAGTGCTGATGGAATGTTCATGCTGCTCTGGGGTCAGGTAGGTACAAAAGCCCCTTCTGCCTCCCCAGAACAATCCAGTGTGGAGGTATATTGTAGAGTCTTTTTGTCCAGGTACAGAGGGGTGGAGCCAATACAATGTACAGCCTTTGCTGATGGTATAATATAAATGGTGAGCCTCCAGCGCAATACCACTGTTTATTTATCTGTAAATGATGGCCGAGACGGGTTTTTTGCTACAAAGTGTGCTGTTGATTTTACTGGGTCTTACATCGGAAACAGCTTACACCTATGCGTTTATTCCTAGCCGCGTCCAGCAGCACAAAATCCTTCACTTGGGTGAGCTGTGAAGCTATGATATTACATTACATTGTACAATATATCATCTTACAATAATACTATAAATCCTATATTTTATGTACTTTGTATTTATTACCTGGCTTTCTGGTACTCACCTTCTTAATGCAGTTTGGTTCAAATTAGAAAATGTTTTATTATATCTATAGACTGGCCCAGGGATTGTGGCCTGGCTCACTACAAACCACACACCACAGAACGCATCGTTTCAGGCAATGAGGCCAGACCCCACTCATGGCCATGGCAGGTCTCGCTGCAGGTGAGTGACTTTTTGAGACATGTCAGATTTTTGTAATTAATATTTTTGCAATTAATTAATTCACAATTTACTATTAATAGGTTCGTCCTAGAGGCAGCAAACACTATGCCCATGTGTGTGGTGGGACCCTGATCCATAAAAACTGGGTGCTCACTGCAGCTCATTGCTTCCAGAAGTAAGAATGAGTGTGTGTTAGAATAAGTGTCCTAATTTAACTATGTGAAAACAAGTAACATGCCAGTACATTGTTTACGTTATATGATTATAGTCTTGTGACTAATATAATAATACATCATTTATTTATAATAATAAATAAAATAAACATGTTGATGAGTGAACCACTACTCTCTTGAAAGCCCTGTCTTGAATAGCAATGATTGGTACATAATGAAATAACATGACCTGTTCTTGCTCTTTATTCTATATTGCATAGGGGTAAAGCTGAAGATGCAGGTAATTGGCGTATTGTTTTGGGAAAGCATCAGCTGAAGAAATCTGAGGCAGTAGAGCGTGTTTTCCCTGTGAAAAGAATCTACAGACATGAGCATTTTCGCTACCCAGTGCACAGTGAACTGGACTACGACATAGCTTTGGTTAAAACAGTCTCAGAAATCCTTCCCAGCAACTATATCCGCTATGCCTGCCTGCCACGCAAGCAGATCAACCTAAAACCTGGCCATTACTGCTGGGTGACTGGCTGGGGAGACACACGAGGTACCTGACCTCTCTTTTAATGCCATCAGTGTATTAAGTATATCGGAAAATCATTAGAATGTTTGCTTTAGAATGTTTATTTTTTGTATTAAAGGTGGGAAAGATAATGTGTCACTGGCCGAGTCACTAAACCAGGCCCGCCTGCCTATCATTGATCACAAAACATGCCGGCAGAGGAAGTTTTGGGGAGACCGAGTGAGGGATTCCATGATCTGTGCTGGCTTTAGAGACACAGAGGGACCTCCTGCTGCCTGCCAGGTAAACATATCAGAAGACATCAGGGAGTTAAGGAGATTTATTACAACAATTACAATACAATAAATCTCATCACTCATCATGGGTCCACAGTAACTGTGCACTTAATTTTTTTGTTTAAACTGTCACATGTACATACTGGAGTATTAAATAGGAAATTTATTTAGAGGATTTCTTTTGGAAACTAAGGAGGAACTGAACTGTATAGGCAGCATACTATATCACTATAGTACTATCAGTGTAAAAAGTATATTACCATAATCCTATAAATGTAAAAAAAATCATAGATTTATTTATTTATACAGATTCTAAAAATTAAAGATATCCTATAGGTTTCTTATACAATCTTTATAATAAATCTGTATATGTGCACAATTACCATAAATTTCCCCACTTTCAGGCCTAACTTTAACCAGAAAACAAAAACTCCTTTTTCCATTCAGGGAGATTCAGGTGGTCCTCTAATGTGTCAGGTGGGTGAGGATCGCTGGGAGGTGCATGGCGTAGTGAGCTTCGGCCCCATCGGCTGCACAGTGGAGAATAAACCCAGCGTCTTTACTCGCACTGCTGCTTACATCCCCTGGATTGAGGCCACTCGCATCAGGGACTTCTTTTTCCACTGATCCCCCTGTCGACATTGACCATCAAGTCCATCTCTAAGGGGTGTAAAATTGTGGAGTGACCCTAAGACCATAAAAACAGCATGGGTTTATAGTTCCACAAATTCACTCATCTATCTGCACTGCACTGTACTGTGCTCTTGGAGAGCAGTCAGTCCTTCACTGACATTACCACAGCTTCTACTGCAGTGTGGGTCACTTTGGTACATCATTTATATGACAGTGCAGCCATAAAGTCATTACCAGCTTTCTTTAGGGGCACGATGGCTGCCACTATGTGCTATCTTTTTAAAAACACACAATAAAATCAAATCAAATAATACACTGGTACTAGTGTCTATTCTCAATGAAAGATTTGGATTTGACCCAAAACAACCTGCTGGTATTGTTGCTAATGTACTTTAGGATTTACACAGTACATTGCATGTATTTTTTTCCTCCCAAGTTCTCTTAAGTATATTTGAAATGTCAAATTATTCACCATAGTGTAAAAAAAAACACTGCTTTCAGACTATTATATATTTCAGTCTTATCGTTTGGGTACAACTATTACTATTATTTTCAGTTGCTGAACTCAGATGAGTGTTCCTCTAACCATAATGTGGTGTCTTTAGACATGTGTGGTAGTGCATTGTCCTGTCTGGAAGAGGACAATCAGAATGAATGCAATATATACACGGTGTAACCCGTCAGAAAAGAGGCATGCGTAGTGTTCACCTGTCAGAGGCATTTGTAGATGTACCAGGGGGTCCCATGGAATGCCAACTAAACAAACCCCATACCATTACAGAGCCACTGTGCACTTATATACATACACACTGAAGTTATGGGGTTTGGTT
Source organism: Duopalatinus emarginatus (assembly GCA_028565595.1). Taxonomy (NCBI): domain Eukaryota; kingdom Metazoa; phylum Chordata; class Actinopteri; order Siluriformes; family Pimelodidae; genus Duopalatinus; species Duopalatinus emarginatus. Next base: position 12,201,440 of record JAOVVF010000051.1, read on the forward strand.
AGCTGGCCTTAGCATTGGACTCCTGGTGAACACAACACAGCACACGTCTAGAGAGGCCAAATTATGGTTTAGAGGAACACTCATCAGTTTTTCTGGTGGGTGTACATGTATGTGTATATATGTGTGTGTGTGTGTATATATATATATATATATATATATATAAAAATGTGAATCAAGATTTCAGTAACTATGACAAGAGAACATAGTTTATTTAAGTATCCAGAACTGAAGACCATTTTGACTGACCTATACTCTTCTCCGCAGTTACATTATATATCAGTTCCTGATATAATGTACCATAAGCCTGATGGCATTGTGAAATCTTCCATAAGCGTAAAAAACCTGAACATGAAAGTCCTAACTTTGGAACAAGACATTAAATTAACCATGGCAGAGCTTCAGTCAGTCAGTCTGCAGTACAACACAGCCTGATATGATAGCACATATGTATGTCTTTCATAGAGTTTTTTTTTTTTTTTCATTTTACTTGGCTGAATGCTGCTTTTTTATTATACACATCACACAACATGTACTCTTTCTGGGAAGCCCATAATAAATATGGTGGTCTAAGGTTTCCAACGTTTGGCCATTCTGTTGCCCTCTATAATGGGACATAAAACAAGGGAGATGAGGGAGATGAGGGAGAAGATTAGAATAAAAATGTCCATAGGTTGGTCTTAGTGTCCTTTTCAGTAAGGTATAGGAGCCGTGCCCTTAAGGTGATCCCAGTTGTTGTAGAGGGCATATAATCCTGACATGGCTAATCCAACAAGGCCTCCTCTGGCAACTCCTTTTAGTCCACCTAACACACATATATACGCACAAATTAGAAATAAAAAAGAAACACATAGGATTGAAATATTAATTTTCTGTAAATAAATATTTACATGAAAACACTCACTGAATATGCTAATGCTTTTTCTGTGGATAAAATCAAGTTGATTTTCACTCACCTGTGGATTTAAACATCATCCCTGTTAACGTGCCAGCAGCTATTGTGTTAATGTCGTCTTCTGCTCCTCTGGCTTTTTCTATAGCTACACCAAATGCGCTATATAGCAGAGCTGTGAGGTGAGACAGAACAGAGTGGTAATTTCAGTAATGTTACTTACCTTGTATGCTCTTAAAATCATATGTACTCTTCATCTTTCTCTTTAAAGTGAACACGTCTTACCTACTGATCCTAATGTGTTAGCCCATGATGCTCCCTGCCGTGTGACCATATTTATAATTCTAAAATACAGCATACACACACAGTTAATGACAAATATCTGTATCTCAGCACTGACTGAAATGCCATGTATTAAATTAACCCATTTAATCATATTTTCCAATTTACTGATTACAGGACAGACTTGGATAACTACTGGGAAATAGTTACTATTTTCAAACTTACTGTACGTTTCTAGGTTTTGACCAAGCCATATCTCTGGTTTCCTTCAGACCCAGACGAAGCCCATTCAACGTTCCAAAAGCAGCACCTAAAAGACATAAAATACAATCCTTTAAACACCGGTGTGCCTACAGGTGTTCACTGAAGAATCATTGCATATAAATTAGTATGTTACCAGTTATGCAGGATCCTCCAATGGTAAAGAAGGCTAGTTCAAAGCGGCCACGGGTTTTGTTTGCTCCAGTCGGCAGTATAAATTCATCTGTATCCTAAGAGATGAGACAGACAGAAACACAAAATCACTATGCACGTCAGTGTTCATTTTAGCAGGCCTATGAATATAAATATGAACTCATTCCCAGTGTCAGAAAAAATGACGTTGATGATGAGGAGCACTGATCGAACAAACCGGCATAAGGTAGCGAGGGTCAACGTTGAGGTAGGGTGAGATCGGGTTCATTCCAGTCACTGAGAATGGAAAGGACAGCATGATTTTATTAAAACACATAAACAAAACTTAGCGTTATCACTTGATTGAATTAATTAATTCATTTTATAATGTGTTTTGGAGGTCACTATTTCATGCCCATAACCGATCTACACATACACAACACAATGTGATTACACACAGAGTGAACATCACAGCACCTACAACATTGTACACGTACAGTCTTGACTAAATTTAACTTGTACAACAACAGACTGTATGTCAGTTGGCATGATGAATAGTAGTGGTAGTGACAGCTCCGAATTCACTAAACCCAGAGTTTTCTGTTCCAGAAACCGGGATTAAAGAGACTCGGTGTCAGTTGCTATAGCAACTTATGCTCTAAAGCTAACCTGCTTTCTGGCAGGTTTACTTAACCCTAACCCAGAGTTTTAAACACATTACTCATGAGAAAGGGCGTGGCCTTTACTCCAGGATCCAGTGGACGTCAAAGACAGTTTCACTAGACCCTGATTCACCATTAATATCTCCTTAAACATCACTGTTTTATATCTCAATCAATTACCTACAGTAACTACATTTTTAAATATTATACATAGTGGATTTTGTAATGTAAGTTGTCTGTACAGTGTAGAAGATGATTAAACATATCAGGATGATGAAACATATCGACAAGGCTACTGTATGCCAGTCTGTCCAAAAAAGTCTGTCTATTGTTAAAACACATCATGAATACTTTGGTGTTGTTTATTGAACATAAGCCTGTAATGAAAAAAAATGTTTTTTTTTAAAAAGTGAAGACACTACTGTGAACCAGTAGATAAATACACCCTATTAAATCTTTCCGAATTTCCCATGGTCACTGTCTGACCTATATACCAATTACACCTTCTAAGATAACTGCTTTCACCCATCTGCCCTTTAACAATACTGATCAAAGACAATTTCATTTCTGTTTCATCATTTTTTATTTCCTGTAAATAAAAATATAGATTTCAGGACATTCATTACTTAAAACTGCAGGAGGCTTGGTTACTGTAACACCACCAAAAATCATGGAGAGTTGGCTTTATATCAGTGTTCAGATAGCAGAGGGATCAGTCCACAGAAATGGCTTCATGTAAATTAAATTAGGATAAATTTTGGAGGTTGTTGGATCTGATGTGTAAAAAAGTTAAATGTAGTGGTGGTGGTGGTGTGCCTGCTGTGTTATGAGTCCTTTTACTTTACTTCTACTAAGCCATGCCTAGATATGCTACAATAAAGAACATTATGTAGTTATGTACAGAAAGTCATCCACATTATATTACACATTTCGTCTTGCTTTAATGATGTGTGTGTGTGTCTGATCTCACCTGGATTACACCTAGATTGTATAAAAAAATAATAAATAAAAAAAAATGAAAACTTATAAAATAATATAATGCTATTAAAATACTATGACTGACATATTAAACATTATATTGGTATAATCCTTTCGGGTTAAGTTTAGTATTACATGGTTCTTGTCTGGAGGTGGGATGGGGAAGGAGGGGTGTCAAACAATTGGTCTAATTTTATTACTCACAATGTGACAGTAGTAGTAGTGATAACATCAGTAGTGAGAGCAGTATTAATAACAGTAGTGATAACATCAGTAGTGACAGCAGTAATAAGTGTAGTAACGGTATTAATAACAGTAGTGAT
>JAOVVF010000051.1:12242624-12258541 GCA_028565595.1 Duopalatinus emarginatus
TGGCAAATGCCGTAAATGTAATAAAGTAAAAATGTGCATGTATCAAAACAACTGTAAAGGCAAATATGTGAATTCTATATGTTACATTTAAGCAGTATGAGATACAATTGCATTGTCTGATAGGCTGATGTGAGGGGCCCCACATGCTCCACGCCTTGTATTCGAACTGGCTTAAGCCCCTCTACGGCTGACCGTCGCGCATGCGCACAAGTTGTGTGTCGACTTCCAAACAGCAACACCGCCCTCACGCATTCCTCACCTACTTACATCGCTGTGCGTTTTAGTCCCTATTACAGACCACCCTCTGCTTTATCATCACTATCATTCTGTTCATTCAGCTCGTACTGCTTTAAAAAGTTGCTGTAGTTATCCAGTGCACTCATGGTGTTTATTAAAATAATACAGAAAAGTTTAAAAGCGGTGTGTGATGTGGGGTGGTGCCTCATGTGATCCACATCCAGTTAAAGATGTAACGGTACTCACTGACTCCGTTCACACGGACATTGTTTAGATATAAAGCTTAGAAGCACAGGTTATTTGTTGTAACAAATACACAGATGTGTTTGTATAAGTTGTAGCTAATGCTGTGATGTTTAAAGCCACTCTTACCCTCGTCCAGAAGCCTCTCTAGGTGGTTGAAAATGCCACAGAAGTTGGGCAGGCTGCTCATCAGCTTCTTGTCGTTCATGAGCTGCATGAGATAGTCAGGACTCGGCTTGGGCTTCTCTTTCGTTTCCATTTCCCCCACCATATTTAAAACCCGTCTGTCAGTAAAATCAGTTATAAGGAGATGACCAGGCTTCACCAGACCTCCTATTCGCCTCTCCCTCTCTCTAAGTCCCCTCTTCAGTCCTCTTACTTCTCCAGTGAAGTCCCGCTCCGAGACACAAGACTTTTTCACCGAGTCTCGCTTTTACAAAATCACTTCTAAAACACGCCAGAAGCGATTTATAACGATCAGAAAATCTCCACAGAGTGTCCGGACTCCGGCATGACCGCTCAGATTAGTTGAGTTTACTCTCACAGACTGGACCGTAATCGTCAGAGTAACGCTATCTCCAGGCCATTCGACCTCTCCTGGAACTCCACTTGTTGGTAAGATGATCTGGAGTAGCGGTTTATGAGACAGATCCTGAGAGCTGTGTGAAGTGAAGTTTGTAGTCTGTTTCAGGGTTCAGGATCTGAACTCGTCTCTTCTACTCTTTCCTCTTCTCCTCTCTGCTGCTGTGTCGGTATTCAACAGACCACTGCTGCTGCTGCTGCTTTCCTAACGCCCGCGGTCATGTGACCAACCGCGCGCGCAGCCATCAACCAAGACAGAATAGGAGAACATTTATACAACACACTCAAACTCACACACACACACATGCACGCACGCACACACACAGACACTCACATACCCACACACTGTCTCTCTCTCTCTCTCTCTCTCACACACACACACACACACACACACACACATACACTCACTCACATGCACACACACTCTCTCACACACATACACTCACTCACATATACACACTCTCTCTCTCACACACACACACATGCACGCACACACACACACACACACAGAGACACTCACATACCCACTCTCTCTCTCTCTCTCTCTCTCTCTCTCTCTCTCTCTCACACACACACTCACACACACATACACTCACTCACATGCACACACACTCTCTCTCACACTCTCTCTCACACACATACACTCACTCACATATACACACTCTCTCTCTCACACACACACACTCACACACACATACACTCACTCACATGCACACACACACTCTCTCTCACACGCTCTCTCTCACACATACACTCACTCACATATACACACTCTCTCTCTCCCTCTCTCTCTTACACACACACACACACACATACACTCACTCACATGCACACACACTCTCTCTCACACTCTCTCTCACACATACACTCACTCACATATACACACTCTCTCTCTCACACACACATACACACTCACACAGATACACTCACTCACATGCACACACACACTCTCGCTCACACGCTCTCTCTCACACACACATACACACTAACACTAAGCGGTGGTTAGCGGGGCTAACTCCCCAACTGCTCCCTGGACGCTGTGGTTTGGGGCTGCCCTCCATTCTGGGCAAGTGTGTTCACTGCTCCCTAGTGTTCACTAGTGTGTGTGTGTTTCACTGCATGGATGGGTTAAATGCAGAGGTCACATTCCTCTGTGTGCAAGCACAGTAGGCAAATAGTTTACTTTCTCTCTCTCTCTCTCTCTCTCACTCACTCTCTCTCTCTTTCTCTCTCTGTCTCACACTCCACTGATCTCCACCAAGAAGTAAAACTTCCACACACACACACACACACACACACACACACACACACACACAGTGATGTTGTATAATATTTTGAGAACAGATTATTAAAGACCTGCAGACTGAGGTATTTGACCTTGCATGATCCAGTTCTTTTGAATCCAAAGTGTTCTGATGCTGGATCAAATTTGCCCCATGTGGATTTCTTTGATTTCAGCAGACGTGAATTCCAAGAAGACAAGTGACTCTAAAACAGCAAACATACCGCTTTGATACAGACTGTTAAGTCCCTTGTATACCCATCTCTCTGTGTATGTATATTGTACGTTCACATGGGAGAGTGGAGGACTTGCATCTAGTCGATTTTCTAAAAGCATTCAAGCACTTATTGTGATACAGACAACTCTATGCTAAATACATAGCCACGCCACCCACACACGTCAGTGGTTGCGTCCACCAGTGCATATAAAAAGCAATAGATATCTATGGAAGCATCATAATGGTATGGGGTTTGTTATTCGATGGGAGCCCTGGTGCATCTACAAACATCTCTGACAGGTGAATGTTATGTGTGCCTCCCTTCTGACAAGTTACTCCCATTCTTGTCCTTCATTAATTTTGATGAGTTTGGCCTCTTCCAGCAGGACAACGCACTGCCACACATTCAATTGAAATTGGGATTTTGCCATTCCCAACTAAAGTCACCAGATGTGTGACGAACACATCTGGGATGCCATGCATTGCGCTGTTAAAAACACCTCAGAATACAACAGAATTGTGGACCATTCTGAGACAAGTATACATTGTCTACAGAATATTTTCCCAAGCTCATGGAGTCCATGCCTTGTCATATTTCTTCATTCATATACTCCACTCCATATACTCCATTTTTTTATGCTACCAGCTTTTCTGCCACTTCAGTGTACAGTTCTCCTCTACACAGCTACCAGTGGAAAGGAACCACATAAAAACACCAGAGGCAATATTATACATGGCCAAATGTTTGTGTACACCTGACCATCACACTCATACAGATACTTATATTGTCTAACATATCCCTATATGCTGTAGCATTACACTTTCCCCTGACTAAAACAAAGGTACCCAAGCCTTTTCCAGCATGGCAGTGCCACTGTGCACAAATCAAGGTCCATAAAGACATGGTTTGCCAAGGTTGGATTGGAAGAGTTCAAAGGAGTCCTGACCTCAAGCTCGCTGAACACCTCCTCGGTCAACATCCGTGCCTGACCACACTAATGCTCTTGTGGCTAAATGAGCAAATCCCTATAGTGACTTTTCAAAATGTAGTAAAAAAGCCTTCCCAGAAGTTGGAGCTTATCATAGAAGCAAAAGGAGGACTTAGCCTGGTACAAAAGAAAAGTAAGAAGTCAGGTGTCTGCAAACTTTTGGCAGGTTATACTAATGTGTGGTATAACCTGTGGTTGACTATTTTGACAGGGTGATGTCAGAGTAGTCAATGTTGTGTCAGTAATCAGCAGTGCTGGGGCGGTTTAACACTATGCACACTTAATGACCATTTTACCTACCTACCGTGTTTATCTACCTTGTAGGCGTACAGTTAGAGAGTATATCTATTCTTGTATATCTTATTTTCCGTCTAGTCCTCCTTCACCGCCAGTGCATCATGCTGGATATATTTTGTTCAGTAAAATATATATATAACCCAACAAGCATACTGAGGAGTACAAAACCCAGCAAAGACAGATACAAGTGTGCTACTGAAACATATGCTAATATGTCCCTACTATGTTAGTGTCAATGTGTAGTCTAACCTAATCAGATCTGGTCAGCCGTGGCTCCAGAGTAAATGGGGTAGAAAGAAAATACCAATCTGCTCTGCTAAAAATGGTCCATGCAAACAATGTCATGTCAGCAGTGGTCTTACTGTAGACTGGGTAGAGAGGGGCTACCAGTATGTAAGCTACCACTCTGTAATTGTGTTTCAATGATAAAGGTGGGTAAGGTGGACACAAAATATTAATTTACAGGCAAATGCTACAGTTGTGGTATATACCCAAGAGAAGCCAAAGTGATTTCATTGTATTTGCAATATTTGTCAAAGAATCTCTCTCTCTCTCTCTCTTTCTTGCTCTCAGTCTCTTTGCTATGTAGATACACAAGTGAGGGAGTAGTCTGGGTGCTAATTTGCTGGGCTGTGGAGAGGAAAACACGAATGGTGTTAGGCTTGCTGGCTGGGCATCAGAGGATCGGAATGCAGGCTGTTTAACACAAGAGTTAGACAATCCCCAGAGCCCCCACCAACACCATGGCCCAACCGCTAAATAAATAGAGAAGTAATTAAGAGAGCACCGAGAAGAAAGGCTGTGTTTCATTACTGCTGCTCCTTCTGAGGAAGCATGAGACAGGCCATTACATGGAGATTACTGTAAGCAAAACAGTACCAGTCGAAAATAATGCAATAACAATGTGTAAATCTTTAAGGAAAGAATATTTGTTCAACAGACTCCAGACTGACACAGATAATCAATTAAAATGGTACAAAAGAAGAAGAGGAGTCACAGACTTCACACTTTGCAATTATTGTAAGCTGACAGACTGATGTGACAGGAATTAGTGAATGAATAGATCCACATCCTTCTGTCATGTTTTTCCTCCCATTCCTCTTTCAGTCCTCCTCTTTAGCTTTAAAGCCAACACCACGTTGCAAAATTCAGTTGTGAAAATCGAAAGCAAAATGTATGTCAATTTTGCATTTAAAACATGTTTACTATATAAAAATATAGGTATACCCTATATACCCTTATGCAACACATTCACTGTATTGTAAATATAACATACTACATGATAAATGATTCAGTAATGATGGTCATTTCTCTTGTTTGGGGCAGTAGTCAGTGGGTAAGATCAAAATGTAAGCAAAGCCTTTACTGTTCAGCTGTTGGACTGTATTACTCAAAACATAAGATGCCATGAAAAAAAGTGTCTGCCAAATAAAAATAGGTAAACCAGCCACTGAAAGTCATGCAGTAGAAAACCCACTTCAGGAAATGGCATTGTTTTAATTGCAGTAAACTTTGAGATGAATAGTGATAGTGAGGTGGAAACCTTAACATGTGTATTCCTCATGAGGTGCTAAAACAGATGGCAGCAGTGTAAGGCAAACAGTAAGAAACATCCCCACCTGACGTTTGCATTAAAGACAAACAGAGAGAGGGGGGGGGGGGTTGACTTGTAATCGAGCATGCATATAGCCTTGATCAGGTCAGAGGTCATTGTTAGGGCTTCGTGCTAAATCTGTTACACAGGTAGCATAAGACATAAAATGTTTGTATAAGTCTTTAATTGTAAAATGTGAATACATCATATAGAGATATGTCAAGATTATTTGACAAGGAGCATATTGGTATAATGTCATGGCTTAGAAACGTATTTAATTTAGTCCATATGTAACAAATATATATATAGAAATAACAAATTATTTGTCACTGAGTGAGGCTTATACAATAAGAAATCAAGTTCTGTACAATATGTAGATCAAATTGAAATACTTTGAGTACCAAAAGAAACGTGGCCTTCTCTCCTGGGTAACTGTGAGGCAATTTGTCCTGCTAAACACCATCAGTACCCATTGAAGATACCTGAACAAAATAGTTTGCTATATCATTGATCATTAGTTTTTAACAGTAAGTGCTTTTTACCTGAAGCTATGTCTGAATAAAAATAATCTAGGACTTGTTTGATTGTTTTTGCAAAGATATTGAATATTCTGCAACAATTATAACTTTCTCTGATAATTTAAATTAATGACATATTTACTCTTATCAACCAGCAATGACAGTTTGTTACATCAGCCAGAGAAGCTGCCACCAAAAAGTCATTTTTATTAGGCAGATTATATTTAAGATAAATATATATATATTTGTTTTTATTTATGTAATAAATAAATATTTAATATATAATGTTGAGATCTTTGGAGTTTGTGGCAGTAAAGTGGTACAGTGGGTATTGTTGCCACGTCACACGTCCTTAATTCAGTCTTGAGCTCTTGGTTTCTCTCTGTGTAAAGTATTGCATGTTCTTCTTTGTATGTGTGGTTTTCCTCTTTGGTTTCAAAAACAAGTAGGTGTGAATGAGCGTGTGAATGTATGTGTGCATGGTGTCCTTTCCAGTTGCAGTGATTACCTTGAACCAAGTGTTCCTGATATAAACCCCAGATCCACTGCAAATTAATTAATTATACTTTTAATTGTGTGTACTAAAAAGCAATACACTCTCTAAAATACACGAACTTAGAAAACATTGGTACATTTGCAGCTATTTAGAGAACTGAACTTGTACGGTAAGTTCACAATTTACATGTGTGTACATGACTGAAAGATCGTTAGACATTGAGGATTGTGAAGCAATATGAGTTTAGAACTGGGATGGAGTTTTGCATATTTTTCTTTATTCCTGCTTATTTATGATAGATTCAGTCATTATTTATTATTGGTTGATTAATGAATGTAATAACAGTAAATGTTAACATATAACTTGTGGAGTAGCATAACAAAACTGAAAGCCAGTGATGAGTAAAAGAAAACAGTATCTCTCTCATTGCCGTGTAATATCCTCTCCATTTCAGTCTGACCTATTTTAGCTTTCTAACTCACATTCTTTCTTCCATCTCTCTTTCTCACTTCCAGTGAAGGCTCATTGGTATTCACTAATAAGGACCACAGAGACATAATGCAGGAGACATAGCCTTGTTACGAAAATAGATTTATTACCAATCCATTATGCATAGTGGGTAATGTTACATATCTGATGCACTGGCTCGCAGCAGGCATAGAGAATTTAAGTGCACTGAACATTAGGCTGAGAGGCTGTGTGAGCAGAGATGAACCCACAGGCCTCTCAACATACCTCCCTGGAATAGACTCATAATCATGCCCTGCAACTATAAGTCCACACAGACCATTTTTCCTTCTTCTTTTTTTTTTTGACTCTGACAAAATGAAAAGGTCAAGAAAAGCACTACTGCCCCAAAGTGATTCCTAAAACGAATGAGTTCATTAAATGCTAAGAGGTTAGAATGGCCATTCATAGTGTATGAAAAGGATTCAGCATGCATACTGGTGGAAATAAACTACAAGAAATAAAAAATAAAAACAAAACCACACTTTCCCTTTCCTGTTACACTAATAATATGATATAATTAACTTACATTCATCTGGAATAATGTAGTTATTATTAATAATCTGTTCATAATTTATTATTTCATTAATTATTTATACTAATGTTATTAATATGTTAATTTATCAGAGGATAAACGTATTGAAAGTAAAGAACTGTCTTGCAATTGAACTTATTAAACCTGATTGTTCGGTTACATATTTAAATAACTGTAAAGGTGCATCACTGCGAAGTCCTCCAAGTTAAATCTCAGACATCTGTAAACATTCAAAAGTTAATGAGGCATTTGGATTTCTAGCACACAAATGTAATAATATTGTGCCGAGCTCTTTTAAATGTCTTAACATCACTAAACTCTTGAATTTATATGAACTCCCTTGTTTCGTTCTGCATTCATTTTATTTACATTGGGATTTAAGTAGCTGCGCAGTGAAGTGTTGCCAGTGTCACAACAATTACTGGTGATATATTGGTGATAGGGGGAGTTCATTATATTCTAATGGCCACTGGGAAGGAGAGGACAGGGGTTCTATACTTAGCTGTTTGTAAACCTCCCCCCAAATGTAGCACCTCACCTCTGCTTCATGTCACACATGCCTCAAGGTCTCAGTGCCCTTGTCACAAATCCAAATGAGAGACAGATGGCTGTTAACAGGGGGCTGGGAAAGTGTGACAACACACAACAATGTCCATCACAGAGAGGCCTGATAGATTGCCTGTTTTTTCCACTGGATGATACAAACTGATTAGGCAGAGTGATGGTCATCTGAAGCCCATGGTATGTGTGGAAGAACGTAGACAAGAGGTGTAGGCTTACTCTGGATTTACTATTATTATTTGATGGTAGAAAGAAGTTATTTAATAAAAAAAAAACAGGTTTAATATAATTATATATAGTTCTGATGTTAATTCACAAAATATTCTACTATACAGTTCCTATGGCAAACATATCTGCCCCAGTAAAGTGCATTAAGCTGAATAAAACCCTCATAACTTTTACACAGTCGCTTTCTTATGCAAGAATAAGAACTGCACATTTCTCTTATAAATGAGATCCAGAACACGATGATGAAATACTCAGCCAGATGCAAGTTGAGTGAAAAAAATAGTGAATGAAAAAAAAAAAAAGATGCACCTTTAAACAGACCACTAAAATTGTGTGTAGGTGCCATCAAACTAAATTGGTTATATTTCAAATATATGGAAGTGGAGTCTCCTGAACTATAAAAAAAGCTCTTGGTAAAATACCTCTTCACTCTAACAGAAGATAATAAAATAATAATCATAGATTCTTATTTATTATTATAGCAAAACTAACCAGAAATCATACCAGAGGTGTAATTTAAAGCCATTAGAAAGCCATTAGAATGTTTTTTTTTTCACTGTAATTTCATTAATTTACTCATCAAAACTGTCATCCTCATCAAAAACAATTATACTTCATCCCTTACCTACACTGTTCTACAAAACAGATACTACCAGAAACAGTTGGATGTCTAAATGCTGGTCTCTAAGCAAACTAAGGTAATGTTTGTTAATCTATAAGGTTCTCTTGTAGACCCTCTGCTTTTTCTTTATATATTCTACCTCTGGGTAATTTATTGTAAACACGGTATTGTTATGCTGATGATATCTGTTTCAGTAAAGCCATATAAGAGAGAAAAGCTTATGTGTTAAAGATATTAGACATGGTATCCTGAGTAATTTCCTTTAACTACATTCTGATAAGACAGAAGTACTTCTACTAAGACCACAGGCAGCTTGAAGTAACCTTACTGACTACATAGTATCTCAAGATGGTCTGGCAGTAACATGATGAGCTGCAGTAAAAGACCTTGGTGTGATTATTGACTCTGGTCTTTCATTTAAAGCTCATGCAGATAATATCACTAGGATAGCATATTTCTCATCTTAGGACTATTGCTAAGATATAAAAAAATATACTGTCACTACACAATGCAGAAAAGCTTAAACAGTTTATGTATCCAGAGAAAGAAGGGTAGGATTATATCATAGCATTTTTCAATATATCAGAGAGAAACATTTATTCTGTCATGTATAATCCAACAGTGTAGGTGTGGCTACGGTATGTCATTACTGAAAGGCAGCATGATGAATACCCAAATTCCACTACAATGAAATGCAGATTTTATGTTTCACAGGTTACAGTTTTTCTAATAAAGCAAAACCGTCTGTGATACGTTTTCTTAAAGTTTCTCTTAGTTATTTTTTATAGTATCATTCAGCATAAAAAATCACTTGGAGCAATGGATTTTTCTTTCTTTGAAGTAGTAAACACTTCATCAGATCCCTAATGGACCTTTAAACTGAACTACATTGGAAATGTAAACAGGACATTCATTCTAACAAAATGTATAAATCCTATATCAGTGGGATTCAGTAATCGATGAAAACATTCCCCAACTAGCAACATCTCCTTTATTGTTTACTGAAGTAAAGCTAGCTATCCAAACTACTGTAATGGATTATTGTATATTGGTCTGTAAACCTGATATACTTTGGTATATTTTGGTATGCTATATTGTCTACCGGGTTATCCACTTTGAAACAACAGAGTCTTAACATATGGCCATTCTCAGAATCACAAGACTAATCCAAAGCTCAGTGCAGTTTTGGCACCAGCTCTCTTGCTGCAGAAGGGTGTTACACATTACACACACTCGTTGAAGGAAATATCTCTAGGTTCCAATACGTAATGACCATCTGTTATAGTCAGATTCTCTCATGCTACAGTACACTGATCTCATGGACCTCCATGCACACTTAATACACCCATGGTTACAGACCTCTTGGTATTCATTTCACTGTGCACTGAAATGCACTATGGAGAATGACAGTATTGCAAGTAAAAATAAGCAAACAATTAAAACGTTTCAAGTTTGATTTAATATCAACATGAAAATGTAAACCTAACAATCATATTTCAAGTAAAAGTCCTACTGCATGCACCGCATACGCTCAAAAGAAGTGACTGATGCTTTTATCTAATATGGAGTATAAATACTGTCATGGACATAAACATTTGAGATACTGAGATATGCATGTAAGAGGAAAACCAGAACAGTATTTTAGACAGACATGAAGGGTTGCCTTTATCATGTCTCTGTTGACTGGCTAAGCTAAACTGACCCTAGAAGTGAATCTGTGTGTGCCTGGTCTCCTGCCATAGACAGATGTCTCATTCAGGATGCTTTACATCCAGGATTCTGGGGTAGGCGCAAGATCCACCAGAACCCTCACCAGGATGAAGCAGGCATAAAACAGACATAAAAACATCCAGTAATGTTAGTAAGTGTAAATTGTGATGGGAATTGTTGATGGAAAGCTCAAGAATGTCCAAAGTGGAATAAAGGTGTTAATTTAAACATATATTTTTGAAAATGTTGCTTACAATTAGGGCTTTAGACTCATAATAACCTTGGCTTAACCGCATAACCTAAGTTATGAGTCATAGGCTTAATTACATTGAAAAACACTGGTTTATTTTTCTGAATTCATACTTTGATCTGTTGGGGATGTAAGATTTTTGCATGTGAAAATGGTTATAAGGAAATAATAGGATACAGTAATCCTACATATTGGACCTTAAATCTTTCCATATAGATTTTTTCCTGGATTTCTTTTTGAAAAAACTCACAAAAGTAAACATTTCTGTATGCTGTTTAACTGCCCTCGTTTTCATTAGGAAAGTACACATTTCTTCACTGTGAATATGCAGGGTATTGAATTAAAATGGCAATCTATTATAGTAATATATATTATTGCATGAATACATGTGGAACATTTTTTTATTAAAACCAACTTAATTATTTGAAGCTAATTTTCAGTCTATTGAAGCTAATGTTCCTGTCCCTTTTCACTTTTTCATCCATATGAATCCAGTGTTTTTTAACTTATGCATGTACTTATGCATTCATCGATTGTGCATCTGTATGATGACACCAGAACCTAATGCATTTAACATTAATAGATAAATGGCATTTTTCTAGACTATACTGTTAGACACTGTTCCTCTCATTATATACATGCTTGTGCTTCTGCATGAATACTTGTTCACCCGGCCCTTTGCCCAGTCCAACTGTGTCCTAGTGTGTACTTCTTTTGTGTCACCCGAGACAAATATGCACCAATGTGAATATTCATTATGGACGCTGTCCTCCCCCAGAGCAAACTTTGCAGCACTCAGTGCTGGTGTACAAACAATTGATCCAAGTGTGCATTGACTGGCTATGGACAACGGCAGTCTTATGTGCCTGCAGTGTGTATGGGCGTACAAGCGCTGTAAGGGTGGCGATATGGTTCGTCACTACCAGCTGGTATGGAGGGTATCTCTGGGTGGAGGAGGGCCATTGTTCTTACACTGTCCAAACAATGGCACATTTGAGAAGGACATACTGTCTCCGAGAGACAAGGCATGCTCTGACAACGGTGAGGGAAGGTCAGAGACAGGGAATGCATGTGATTTGAGCCTGCTGACCACAATGGATAACTGTTGATAGCTGCTTTGGCTTTATGTCATCACTTTGCCTTGGTACAGTTCCAGTATTTGTGCCTACTTGGCTTGAACTCAAAAGAGTTGGGTCATCACATATAGGCGTAATGACCATGCATGCATACATACATTTTAAACCATTTGTGATGAGTGTCTTGAACTGGTAAAAATTCTGCACGCTGACTATTAAGCCCATCCGTAGTGGGAGAGCAACACACACACTCACATATAGAGCTGCAAAGCTCTGCACAAGAACCGCTGTGCCTCATACTAATAAGACACAATAGAGATCTACAATAGAGCAGGCAGATCCATATTTCACATTAACACTCTCTAGCTGAAGGCTGCAGGTCTTCTGTTTTTATCTTCATCAAACCACCCCCTCTCCACCTGCTCACCCCACAACACCGCACTTTCTCAGATTCAAGAAATTAATTTTTAGATAAATATGTTGCCTTTTTATATTGTCCATCATACAGAAATGCATGAGCAGAAAAAACGGTCAGGGATCTCTATACACCACCAGCACCATTACTATGAGCACTGTAGATTTTACATAAATATCAGTCAATTATGTCAGGGTTTTCCCTTTAGGACAACATAGATCACTTCTTGTCTGTCTCAGCAGACATTTGTAGTTGTCACTTTTCTGCCTTCAAACAATTCTCACTTTCTCGATCCATTGAACACAAACAGAAATAGTTTTTTTGGCAACTTGAGTTACGAGGGTGGAGAAATAGGACATACAACCTGCCAGTGGGATTGATTGAGAGAGGTATGACTCTGGACTGTGAGTGTGTGTGTGTATACATGCTTTTATATCTTGGTGGGGACATTAGCTAAAAAAAACCTGGCTTTTCATTACTGAGGTTAAGGTTAGGGTTTTAGCTGCATTAATAATTATGTCAGTGGAAGGTCCCAACATGGATAGCGAGACAAAACTGTGTGTGTGTGTGTGTGTTGCTTGCTTAGCTGGAATCTGATACTAGTGCACTTCTCTACAAAGATAAAAAATCTTGATGGCATTCACACAAAGTCATCGCCCAGGGAGGAAACACTGCTCTTCAAACATATCGCCATTGTTTCCCTTCTTGATTGATTCCTGAGACAGACTTGAACTTGTGTCTGTTTTGTCTTTGTGCTGTATTTTCCCTAAAGGGGCTGACTATTTTACCCTCCTGCTTCAGGTTTGGTACAACTTCAGTCAATCAAAATGCCTGAACATTTTATTTGAAGAATAATTGAACAAACTGACAACTATAAAACGTAAATTAATAGAAATGGGAAATTTAGCAGCCTTCTTTACGTAACATCGATCGAGGCTCCTAGAAGAGGACACAGCCAATTTTGGCAGAAAGTAGACTAGACTGGGGTCACCTCTAGTACTGCTGTGGTCGTCTGCTTATTGCTAACTAAGCAGTACTGCACATTCAGGCAGTCCTGCTGTAAATCATTTAATGAAGTATTCCCATGAAGTATCACTCCGGCTGTTAGTGCTGCTCTCTGAGTCAGAGCCAGCACTCTAATCAGATCTATCACTGCAGTTGTACCCTCTAAACACATCTACACCCTACATTTGCCTACCAATCACTCTCTCTCTCTCTCTCTCTCTCTCTCTCTTTCGCTCTTTCCTATTCTTTGTCTTTGTCTTTGTCTCTTTCTCTCTCTCGCTCACTCTTCATGCTTGCTGTGTAGGACAAGAGTGGACAGGTATGAAGGGCACCTTGAGACATATATGAATAAATATTTAAAATAATGAGTTATGTCTAGCCAATTAAGCTACCTTAAAAATTAAATACAGTGTGTGTGTGTGTGTGTGTGTGTGTGTGTGTGTGTTTGTCCTTCTTCAACAGTGCCATCTGTCAAGCTAAAACCATGGGAACACTGCCCCCCTGAGGTATGATAGCTGATGCACAGGTTTACTCACAGAAATGTCCATACTGACATTGATGAAAGCCATCTGACACAAAAAGAAATCAAAGCCTGGAATGTTACTAGTCGTGATCCATCCAAACATTTCAAATACATATTCCTTTCAATCATACTTTCGTCATATGATAGACAGGTTGAGATAGGTCATCAGATGTGACTAAAAAACACCCCTCAAATCCACTGATCTGTCTTAGTGACTGAGAGCATCATAATGTAAACTAATATAATGTAGTGCGTAAACAGTGTAAACTGAGATTTATCATTATTTGTTATGTAATAAGGTATAACCGAACCACCAAACCAGTGATAAGTCTGTTGCATGTTAACAATACATCCAACAATAAATGATGGCTTACTCACAATAATGCAAAGACCCAGAGAATATCTATCTATATATATATATATAGAGAGAGAGAGAGAGAGAGAGAGAGAGATAGAGAGATAGATAGATAGATAGATAGATTAAAAGACTATTGTAAAATTTATATATATATAAACAAGGAACAAACAGCTGGAAATGTAGGATGGGCTCTAATGATTCATCAGCCCTGCATTAAGCTAGAGAGAGGGTTGAGAAGAGACTCCTGACAGTTGTGCTGTGGTAATACTTCTCAGTCCTGTAAGACAAAGAAAAGGACAGAATTTCAAACATACATAATAAGGTTAAGGAACCAGAATTGTGACAGGAAGCTTGCAGGTTTAATTCCCTGGAACTGAAGTAATGCAACTGTTTCTCCAGTGTATATTGTGGTTCCTTTAGTAGATCAGAGAGTATCTTCACGAGTGATTCCTCTGGTATATTATGGGTTAGATGTAGTTCTCTCAGTTGTTATGAGGGGTTTGACCTCAGAGCTGAAGCCAGAGCAACAAAACCTTCATTTGTAATACCGCAGCCACACATTCTGTCAAAAGAGACATGTCTCATACTTGACATAATCAGTTTTAGCATTTAAAACATGTACTACACAAAATATTTATATACAATATATATTTCTATCTCACAAATAAAACATTACTGATAAAAATGTGTCTAAGAATAAAATAAGTGGAAAGCTGTTGGCACATATGAGAGTAACTATAACAGTTAACTATTATAGATAGTGAACACACAGCTGTAAAGTCCGTTTCAGTAGCAGTGATAATACACTGTAACTACACCATCGCTCCAGGACATGTTCAGGCACAAAGCAACTGGATGATGAACACTTTATTGAAACTGTGATTCAGATTCAGTATTTTCTGGAGCCACCATAGTGGTAGTACAACTTAAATGATCTGTAGCTGGAGAAGGTACACAGAGAAACTTGATTTCCGCATATAAGCCTTCCATGTAGTGAGACGCACACTAGTGAACACACACACTAAGGGCCAGACACAAACACTAGTGAATGCACTTGCTCAGAGTGGGGGACAGCACCTATGTACCGCACTGGGGATTAGTTGGGGGGTTTGGTGCCTCGCTCAAGGGCATGTCTTGACGGTGTGGGGAATCAAGCTGGCAACCTTCCAATCACAGGAAATTATCTAGCCTCAAAGCATGGCTGCACCAGGCACATATCCAGGCACATATCCACAAAGATCACAAAGTCTGAGTTATAAAGGCTGAAACATCATGTTGATGAGAGAGATCGATGAGAACAATGACCAGACTGGTCTGAACTGACAAGAACTCCATAGAAACTCAAATAAACACTCAACTGAACAGCATATCAGGATCCACCCCTTTCAATCAAGAACAAGAATCTGAGGCTATCATGGAGAATGATCCACCGAAAATAGTCAGGTGAAGACTGAAAAAGTTCAGCTGTCTAGTTTGCACCATTTTATGGAGACTGTTGTGTGTGAAAATCCCACAAGATCCCACAAGTTTATGAAATACACCATGCCACAATCAAGGTTACAGCAATCATACTGTACACTATTGTAAATATGTGTGTGTGTGTATGTGTGTGTGTGTGTGTGTGTGTGTCTGTGTGTGTGTGTGTGTGTGTGTGTGTGTGTGTGTGTGTGTG
>JAOVVF010000051.1:12273093-12286598 GCA_028565595.1 Duopalatinus emarginatus
AATTGGTGCATTCTCGCTGCATACACTGACACGAGAACAGGGAGAACAAGGGGCTAGGAGACATCTACAGACACTAAGGGTCTAAAGGAGAACAGGGAGTCATTTACAGATCTGTGCATACTTCAGTGAGCATTGTAGAATGATACACAGTGCAGTTGTGGCAAAATTTTTCATAGAGCAATATTTTATAGTTTTATGTGTAAATTGGAACCCTTGAATAATGTGCAATAACGCAGTATTTTCTATTTTAAATGTTATATTCACAAACAAACAATCACTATCCACTTGACTGGGAACAACTGTAAACCTAAGATTCAAAGATTCAAAGTTTTATTTGTCACATACATAGTCATACACAGTACAACCTGCAGTAACACCATGAATCAAATTATACAGAAACAGGACAGGATGTCCATGCCCAACATCAGAATGGGGGGAAAATGTGATCTCTCCAGGGCTGGTTTAAGTATATTAGAAAAAATATTTCAGATCACATTTTCCCCTATTCTAATATTCTGATGGATATGATCATTAACTGAGGCTCCTGACCTGTATCTGTAGGATTTTATGCATTGTGCTGATGCCACCTAATTAGCTGATTGGATAATAGCATAAAAAAACAGGTGTACATGTGTTCCTATTAAAGTGGAAAATGGGAATCATTTTCTAAGATTCTAATTTTGTCTGTCTTGCAGTACAAACATTACTTTGTTTCAATAAACATTCACATTACAAAAAACTATAAAACTCTCAGACAACTTACAATTTCTTTATATAATATTTATATTATAATCCTAACCGGTTTATGATTTTATTACCTTCTGAGTACACTTCTTTGTATTGTAATATAACAGTAAAAGCAGGTAAAGTGGATAAACATCTACAGGTACTCTCCTCACTGCTTCACACAAGTACACAATTCATTACACAATGAAACAGAGAAAAAGTGCATACCTGATAGGTTTGTTGCTGTGACAGTAAAACAAGTCACACATATTTATTTTGTTGCCAGTGATAATTTTATTGAATGTCTGTAAAAAGGCATACATCACTGTAAAAGACAATATATACAAAAGAAATAAGTACACAATGTAAATATTTATAACAATTCCTTGCATATGGTTTGCATGTCATTATGACTGTAAAACCTTGATGAAAATGTGATAGGAAATTATTTAGAATAATAACAATAACATCATCATCAACAACAAAATATGGTGATTATTATTATTAATAATATTATTATTAATATTAATAATACAGTTATTAAATACATTTGAAAACACATTACTCCCTGCATACATTTACTGCAGTTATTTAATGCTTAAAAATACATTAATCTCATTCAATAAATAAAAGCTCTTTAATAAACCTGTTGATAAATGTAATATAGTATATTTCTATTAATCTGAGACATAAGAGGCAATGTGATAATTACAACAGCTCATAATAATTGGCTATTTTGGGTGTGGCTCCAGCTGAGACTCCGCCCCCTATTACTGAAATTCACCTAATAAACCATCTGAGGATTAAAAGGTACAACTGAAGTGTAACTGTAATGGATAAGTGTGACCTGTAAGGTCAGTCATGTTATATGTGTGTGTTTATGTGAAGTGTTGAGTGTGGAACAGTGTTTGTGAGTGTGTGCGGTGTTTAGGGGCTACAGTTGGTGGTGGCGTTTCCCTCAGGGCTGCAGATGCGCCTTCTGCTGGAGCAACGCTGCCTCAGCGGCCCGTGCAGAGATGGCGAGGAAACCCCGGTGACACGGCACTGCTTTTTCATGACGGTGAGTTTCCCTTTGAGTGTATTATAATTTTGTGATAAAAATTTCAAGGAAAAAACACACACGGCCTCCTTCCACCCCTTCCTTCGGGGAGGGAAGAGTGAGCGCGGAGAGAAAAATCTATCTGAGACAGAGCAAGGACAGTGAGGGAAAATCTATGAGTGGGAGAGGGAGAAGAAGAAGAAGAAGGAGGAGGAGGTGGTGGTGGTGGTGGTGGAGGAGAGGAGGGGGAGCAAATTAAAAGTTGCCAAATGGAGATATTGGGTTTCAAGAGGAGTGAGACAGGAGTAAGGGTTTGCCTCTTTTTCAAAGTCGTCTTTATGTTATGCAAATGGAAATAAATATTAATTGTCCGACACGGCTTACTTCGTTATGTTTTGGCGTTGAATTGGACCTGGATAGGAGGTGAAACATAACATAGCAGGCTAGCCTTCACTCCTGTACAGGCCAATACATGTACAAAAAAAGTGCTCATATTTATTAGCTTCAACTGCTTAAATCTCGCAAACGACGACTACGTATATCGTGTTTGGGCACGCATCTGAAATGATGCCGATCAAATCAAACCTGAGAACGGTCGCTAGTCCAATAGTGGCCGTGTGTCTGTCCTCAGTCCACCTGAGCAGGAATAAAGCGCAGGATCACTAATCTGTCTCCACTGTCCTCTGCTCTATTGGGTCTATTTCTGGACAAACCCAGAAAAGCTCTGTTTGTGGTCGTGGGCTCTTTTCTCCGAGCTGCAGTCGAGACTTCCGAGTTTAATGGCTAAGCTAAAAAAAAAAAAAAAAAAAATAGAAAGAAAGGAATGGACCGAGCTTTGAGTTTGAGATCCGATCCGAGTGTAGATAGAGACTGAACAGTCCCCCTGTCTGCCAGAGTTTAAATTAGGATGTATATTGAGGGTTGATGCTGTTTGCTGCGTCTCCTTTTCCGCCCCCCAGACTGCAACAATCGACGAGCTAAAGCTGTGCTAGGTTAACTGCTTGTTTTTTCTTCTTCTTCTTCTTCAAAGAAAGGAAGGAAAAGAGACATTTCTCCTCCCTTGTTTGTCTTAAAATGTGTTAAAGTTACTGGAACTAACCACATAAGAGCTTATACATATATAATAATAAATATATAGGTGTCTGACGGGAGTACATTTACACTGAATGATATTGTAAACGACGTCAAGCAGCCATTTTATACACAAAAGTGACACACACACACATCTGAGTTACTCTTCGACCTAAACTGTACACAAAATATATAACAGTAAAATCTATAAATAATTATTTTACTGTAGTAATGTGAACGTGAACACGAATTGACTCACAAAGTGCCTAGAAAATAAATCTGATTTTAGTTACAGAGGATTTAAAACGTGTCAGTCTCAAACAGTGGGTTTATAGTCGGTAAATCTCTCTCTCTCTCTCTGTGTGTGTGTGTGTGTGTGTGTGTGTGTGTGTGTCGGTGACATTATAATATATATTTTTTTAAAAGTTAATAAATAAATAGCCCCTCATGATGGCAGCTTCAGATTAAATAACAGACCACCACCTCCACATGTCTCTGTTTAGTCCCCTTCATATCACTTCATTTATTTGTTTAGTATTTTTTTAAATACAGAGACTCGTATACCGATATGTTTCTCCTACATGACTGAAACAGTGTTTGCTGAGTGAGTGAGTGAGTGATCTAATATGGTGGTGTGCGTACATTTTGTCTGGTTTCAGCCGAGTGGCGCAGTTTCAGCTTAGCAGCCGCCATTTTACACTCAACACGAGGAGCTGCTGCCTGTGTGTGTGTGTGTGTGTGTGTGTTGTATAGAAACATCGAGGACAGACATACAGTCCCTCACACAAACACTACAGCCTTTCACATGTCCCCCCTGACCCACAGTCTTCTTACAAAACCGTTGTTGATTATATATTAAGTTTGTATAAGTACATTTTTTTCCCTCACATGTTTAATTCCTGTCCAAAAACACAGCCCTTATTCCCTGTACTTTAATTGTACCCATCATGTTATAGCTCTACACCTGAAGATGTTACAAGTGCAGAGGTGTATTTACACAAAAAAAAGAGTCAAATGTCAGTTAAGAGTACAATACAAACATATGTAGATATAATGCTCAATCTGTAAATTTGTTAAGCAAATAAACTGGATTTACTTTTGTTATAGCACAAATAAACAAAGTACTGTTAAGGAATTTTCCGTCCTCAGTATAAATAACAAGGGGGCAAGATGTCCTGTATTTCAAGGGAAAGAAGCTCATATGTATTTTTTTTATTTAAATGTAGGTGTCATGGAGGATGAAGACGATCGTCGTCTTCTGGATTTTATTGGGTGACCTTGATTATTATTGTTTATTGATTATTACTCATTTTTGTAATGCACTATCCAGACCAAATTCTAAAGCAGAAAAAGCTTTGTCAATGTTATAGTATAAAAACTAATTTGTTATTACTCTTTTTTTAAATTTTGCTTCATTCTGTTAAACCATATGTTATAGTTTAAAACTATATATGAATTTATGCTGCAGTTTATATATATATATATATATATATATATAAAGTTACGATTAAATTAACAGGTTTGGGGGGTTATAATAATGTATGTCAAATTTAGTAATATATGAATGTAAGAACTTTTTTATTCTCTGAACATATTCTCTAGCCATAGCTCATATTATCTATTTTCTTTTCTAAACAGAGACGTACAAGCTCTAAATGATTATCTTCATGGATCCAATAGCAAATCGGTAAGATTGTCAATATTTTTTAGTGGTGGTGCGTATGGGTTGTTAACTGTAGTACAATTCATGTCTGGAATGCTGTACAACATCCAATCGTTCCATTTTCCTTGATTTAAGGGCTTTGAGGGCTTTAGTTATATATCAGAAAATATGTGTATTGTGGTGGTTTGGATTTTTTTTTTTTTGGCATTTATTTTATGACCTTGGAACAGATTGAAGAGGATGACCTGACAAATGCAGCTTATGAATCTGCAAGCTCATTTTTCTCCAATGACACAGTAAGAATGTTTTCTATTAGAATATAGGTAGTAATCATAGTCATAAATGATGCTGAAATTACATTGTTTTATAATCTCTTGCTTAGGCTGGCCAAGTTGAAGGACTTAAAGATTGCCACAACCATCTGGAAGACTTTGGTGAGGCTGGCGATTCCGGACTGTCCAGCAGCCTTCAGTTTATTGAAGATGAGCTCGAGGGAGGTGTCTCTCCTAGTGGTGGGGTTGATCTTGGTGGTGAGGACCAACCTTTTGATATCCTCCAGAAGTCTTTATTGGAAGCAGATATCACAGAGCAGACACTGGCTGAAGAGGCATTGTTGGACTCTCAACCATCTCTGTGTCCTCCCTCTGCAACCTTCCCCCAGCTGGTCTCTGGAGGAATTGGAGGTGTTTCAGGAACTGGACTGGTGGCTCAAATGCCCCTAGCTGGGGCACAACCTCAGGCATTTATTCAGCAAGTTCCCCAGCTACCGTTGCCAAATGGACCCACAGGACACATTCAATTATTGAGCTCTCTCAATGGAAGTACACCCTCCATGATAACTATCAAGGGCCAGGAGCGGCCTCAGATCCTTCTCAGGCCTGGCGGAAATGCAGTGCTCGGCAGTGCTGGGCAGGGTACAGCTTTTGTTCCTTCTACACCTGGGCAGGTATCTGTTCCCTTTAATAAAGGGCCAATACAGCTGCAAAATATTATTATTCAAAGAGGACCTGTACCCCAGAATTTGGTCAGACCTATTCAGCCTAAGGCCCTTCAGACAGGTGGACAAACTGTGTACAATATAGGAATCCAACCAAACACCACTACTGTTGCAAACCCAGTCAATAATATTGCATACACAGCCAATGGATCTCCACAGACTACTCAGCAGGTCAAAGTAATGAGTCAAGCCACCAGCATTGTAGTTCATTCTCCCTTTGCACAGCAAGGACAACCACAGGTCCAGGCCAATCTTTCCCAGGGGCAGTTTTTACTACCTACTGGTGGCACTGTCCATGGTCTCCAAGCAATGAATGGCCAAATGCTTCAAGCCAACACTCAAGTGGGTGACCCATCTTTAACTAGCACTACTACATACTCTATTTTGACTAATCAGAATACATCTGTACAGATTATTTCTGGGCAAAATTTTGCAGCTGGTGGGCAGATGATGATGAATCAAGGTGTGGTGAGTGCAGGTCAGATAGGGCAAGCCTCTCCTACAGGGGTAATGCAGGTTGCTCAGAGGCCTGGTGCCACAGCAAAAGTCTGGACCACCAACCCATCACCCACTCCAACCGCTGTACAGTCTTTGCAGACACCAAACCGTCTCACCATGGTAAACTCTGCAGGACAGACACTCCCGACTCATCTACAGATATCTGTTAGCCCGGGGCAGCGTCTTCTGGTGCCTGTGGCACAAAACAGCACAAACTCTTCACATGCTGGAGTCCAAGAGCTACAGTTTGAAAAGCAGCAGGTTCCTCACAACCAAGTAAGGCAAAACTGTTAGTAATTTCAAGGAACTTTTTTCCATTATCTATCAAATGTATTATCAGTAACTATAAACAAGTTTTTTCTTATTTTAAAAGGACTCCACAAAACAGAAAGCTCAGACCCAGCTGGTTAATCTTCTTGGTACTAAAGGTATGGCTTATTACATACGCTTCTTTCATACATCTTTTGATAATTAGTAAGTTTAAACAGTGAATTGTTTTTTCAATTCTCAGGCGTGAAAACTCCAGCCAACCAAGAATCTCTTCTCCTAGCTACTGCAAAGAGACCTGAAAATCAGCAGCTGAGCAGAGGAGGAATGTGAGTGACCCAACAAACTACTTATTTATTATTTTAATACTGTTGTTATATTCATATCTATTATATTAATATCCAGGAACATTATTCTATAATCTGCATATTTTACAGGGTTCTTGAGCGGCTAAAAAGGGATCATACGAGGGTCATGTCTTCAGAACGTACACCCTTCACTTCACTAAATGATGTCATTGACAGATTGCTGCCCTATCATGTGTTCCAAGGGGAGCCTCCATGTGAGGAGGATTTTGCCAAAGGTACGATTTTCTACAGTTTTGTTCCTCACAAAGATAAATCTATAAGAGGTTATTAATGCAAGCCTTTTGTACTGTTTGTCTTTACAGTGGATGAGGAGTTTGAGGCAGTTGCCACACAAGTGTTAATGAGAACACAGGGCATGGTAAACAAATACAGGCGATTGCTCATGGTGGAGGCTGAGGTATGTTTGTTTATCTATCTATTTATAAAAAGATAATCATCTATCCTGTACTAGAAGTGTCTTATTTAAAGGAATTTGTCATTTATGGACCTCTTTTACCTATGATTAGAAGCACAACTTATAAACATTCCTTACCTCTGTATTTTAATCTCACAGCGGTTTAGCCCTTCGTCAGAAATAGTTATGATTGACAGGACATTCAACCAAGAAGAACGGAACAACTTGACCCAAGACAAACGAACGGTACTTGTAGACCCAGGTAAAAAAAAACGCATTAGCTATTTAAGTATATGTTAGCTATTTTAGACATTTATGGTATATCACACTGTTCTGTCGTCTGTGTTGCAGATGCATTTCTAGAGGAATTTTGCTGTGGACCTAAGAAGTTAACTTCAAACTCAGGGGCCATGGATTCCGTTGGTCATGAGGAGATCCCCAGTTTGATGGAGACTTCCACTAGCCAAGACACACCTCACATACAAGAATATGGAGAGAGGACAGAATGCCACATAAAGCCTGCTTATAGGACAGAAGCCTATTCGGCTTTTGAGGATCCAGGGGGTGGGGGTCATGAAGAGACCTTCACTAAGATCAGCTTAGACATGAAGAAAAAGAACACCAACATCAGTAGTAGCAGCAGCCAGCACCACCAACACTTTCACCCTGCCCACTTCTCCACATCTCCCAGCCATTCTCAGCACAGTTCTAGCCATTTCCATCCCTCTGAACAGCTCCAGTCATTTGATCATGGTCATGTCCCACTGTCTGACACAGATTCTATGCTTGAAGCTGCGGTGAACAGTATATTAGACTGTTAGCATCCTTTTTTATGTTTTATTGTGTTAGTGAGTTGAATCCTGCAGCATGTGAGACTGAAGGATGCACTTCAGCAAAACAAACGTTTGTGCACACAGTGTCCCTTTAGTACACAGTAAGCAGTGTAGACAGAAAAAAACAATGACTGTGCCTACTGTTCTGGAAATGTTTACATGAGAGCCTTTTTCAAAGTGCACCCACACAAAGCAGTAAGGTCTGAGGTTTGGAAAATGCTGGTTATGTGTTATTGATGTGTATGATGCGCGCACTTGTGTGTGTGTGTGTGTGTGTGTGTGTGTGTGTGTGTGTGTTAATGTCTACCTGTAGCTCTGGAACATACTTATAGATAAATGCTTTCATCAGATCAAGAGTACTCTTGTACCAAGTTACACTATCTGTAGGGGCTTTTTGTCCTCTTTAGTTTAGGTGTAGGAGGGTCATGTATGTCTGGAAAAGCAGTCCTTCATAAGACTTACTGCCTATAGCTTATACGTGTCTTTTATCTATCGATAAGATTGTTGCAGTAGTTTATGACCAAATAAGGCATTTGAATATAGGCAGGTTTAGTTGTTTTAAAGTGGTAGTATTTAATCTCAGTCCCACAACCTCCTTCCACTGCATTTGTATTTTCATTTTCCTTTTAAATTTCTGATTTACTTATAGAAGTGTACAATTAGCTGAATGACTGAACTGGTTGAAATCCTAAACTATGCAGTCCAGGTGAAGAATTGAATACTGTTTTAAGAGCAATGACATGCTCATTTTCTTTTATTTAGCGTTTAGTTTTGTACCTTACAGGTATGTGACCTCCTGTCCTCAGAGACAAGCTCACTTTGAGTGTTTTTTTTCTGCAGGGGAAACTAAGTCCTCAGATTGAGGGTACAAATGTTACATTGTTTTATGCTTTATTCATTTTTTTTTTTAAATGACATTTTTTTCCCTTTATGCTGCTTCTAGCCCTGGATAGATATCCTGCTTGTGTGTGACTGTAGGTTGCATTGAGCCCAGAGAGATACTGCCCCAAACATTTTCATTTACCTTGTGGCTGGTGTTCCCTGCTGGTCAGGCTGCTCTCTGTGGTTTTTATCATTGGGTTGTAGCAAGTAACATTTGCACACTTAAACACTGTCTTTTCGACAGCCATGTTTTCAGAAGCTTGTCTCTAGTCACTATTTGGCAAGTGATTTGAAGTACCAACATCTTAGTATAATGTGGAGGAGACTCAATGCTTTGTCTCTGTTTGGTTATTTGAGAGAGCTTGACAAGTTACCCATGTGTCCACCAAGTGAATTTTACTGAGAGGACATTTTAAAGCCACAATCACAAATTTTAAAGCTACTTTTTATAATTTGATATTAGCTCATAAAGTTAGAAAGATCTTCAGTCATCAAATTGATTACATGTTAAATACATAGATTTCTACACTATATAACTGCTGTGAGACACTATTTTTAGGTGGAGTTTTGTAATATTTGTAGAAATACAGACCAAACTGCTTAGATCAGCAACTTTGAACATTACATTTAGAGCTTTATCTTAGAATTTTAGGTGGCAAATTGGATCCATAATTGCAGCATTTAAGGATTTCTTTGCGGCCACTTAGTAGTTCTGAAATTTTTGAATGTGGCTTTTTTTTTCTGACTGCTTGTAACAGGTTGATAACTTGTTTACTCCAACAACAGGAGTGAGACCAATGCAGCATAAACAGCATTCAATGGCTTGATACATTAATGTGTACGTTTGTTTTTGTGTCTGCATGTTGGTATTGATAAGGTTGCTTGTGCCTGAAATATCTCCTTAATCAACAACACTATACTGTATGTGTATATGTGTATATCTTTCCCAACAGTACAACCAAATATGATGAACAAAAGAAGATGTAATATGATGTGATGTCTGTGATCTGAGCTTGTGTGGGTGAAGGAGGTTCAGCCTGAAGACCTTTTTGTTTTAGGGGCTTCTTTGCCTTAGCAGAGTGTACGTGAAAATTTGAACATCATTTGTTTTAAGGTACGTGTGTGGCCTTCGGTTAATCCCAACACCTTCATGTTGAAAGTTTGAAGTTGTCACCGTGCTTGTAACATTTCATTTTCAGACAAAAGTTTATTTGCAACATTTGTTTTGTATTAAAAATGAGAGTACAGCAAAAATATTTATAATTTTTCTAAGAAAAGTATAGAAAACAAAACAAAAAGGAAGTTATTTTTTATGTTGGGTATACCTTGTTTATGTGAAATCAAAATATATGGTCAGATATTGATTTATTGTTTAATTTGTGCTCACTACAACAGCAAAGATCAATCAATATTAAATTCACTTTGAATACAACATTTAACCTATGTGGTACATTATTCTTTTGTTACTGATAGTGTACATTTTGGTTGAGGTACTCATCATTTATTAATACACTGACTGAAAAAATGTAGACTGTATCTGTAAAAGTATCACACCAGTCCTTTGACAAAATCTTAGCCACGATGACCCTTAAAATGAACATAAATGTAATATTGTCAATGCACTAAATTTTTATGTACATTTCATATGACTATAAGATGAATTAAATTTTAGACATTAACACCCCTGTCATCGCCTGACATTCATGAACAGATATTAATGATTCTTACACAGTTTATTCATATGTACTCATCTAGGTTAAGATTATGTCAAATGATGGTGAATAAATATTTGAAGGTTTATTAACTAAGTGCAGTGGCTTGAAAGTAAGCCAACATGGTGTGTTTAAATAATCATTTATTAGAATTCACACTTCTTTGTGTATGTCAGGTTGTAACAAATCTTTATGCATTAAATAATTTACTTGATAAATACTTATTCTTATGAAGTGTTGCAGTTTACATATTGCAACACTCCAAGGTCAGTATGACTTGAAAGTCTATGAAGTCATCCAAATACTCTAATGGTCAGTATGGTTGAAGGACATCCTTCTAATGGTACTTCCTCCAGCGGTGTTTCTCTACAAACCAAAAGAACACAAGTTAAATTATTGTAAGTATTGTTGTCTTTCTGTATACCATTTACAATTATCTAAAATGAACTTACTGATATGTGGGTAACTCCATATGTAACTCAGGACACAGTAGCCACCAATCAGCATTGCAATCCCACCAATTCCTCCTTTCTGTACATCAATGTACTTCCTGTAATACCACTGCCAACCTGGTAGATGAAGAGGTACAGAGAATTAGACAGTTCCATCAGATCGTTAAAAGTTTCTGCTGTTTTGGAGGTGTCCTGACTCAGTCATCTAGACATCACAATTTGGCCCTTGTTAGAATAACTCAGCATGTTCTAGTTTTCAACACATCATTGAGAACTGACTGGTCACTTGTTGCCTAATATATACTGAACTGTGCCATTGTAACAAGATACGCAACGTTATTCACATCACCTGTTAGTGATTATGTGGTTTTAATGTTCTGGCTCATAGGTGTACGCAGTCTCTGGCACAACTATAAGTGCTTTAACCATTTTATATCTAATAGTATCTTTGGAAACCTTACACAGTGGTGGCGCAACGCCATTTGTCATGTATATTAGATTTCGCTTAAGTCATCAGACAGTTAAAATTTCCTGGGATAACACTAAACTGTACAAAACTATAATTAAATTCATGCACTATTTGTCTATATCAATTATTAAACAGAAACAGACCTTTGTTTATCATTGTTATAGCCTCCCAGGGTAATTTTGGTGTTCGAGCAGCAAGCCAAGAAGCAAGCTGATTCAGTCTCACATCTCCAAGTCTCAGCTCTGTCCTTGAACCTGCCCAGACAGATACATCTCTGTATAAGTGTGAATGTGTACACAGCATACACTGTGCTGTAAAGGTCTTGAATAGACTAAATAGACCTATATAATAAAAATCTCAAGTTAATGAATTAATTGGCTCTTTAGATTTGCAGAATCAAAACCAGTATTTTCAAAGCAACTGTTTAATATCACTGTTATATACTTGGTTCAGCTAGTCTCTGTGTAACTGTGTGTATTAAAGAGAATACTCTACCATTACTCTGTGGTGAAGGCTTGGGGGTTTGGTACATCAATAACTTCTCATTAGAGGAGATTTCTGAATGAGATGAGAAGAAAAACTTTGCACCATACCCTGTTGCCATGTCAGGTGAGTATGGCATAACGGACATGCTTTGTAATCGTGAGCTGTGCACGTCTTCAACTGGTCTTTGGACTGAGGTTTGGAAAACCGGAAACTGCACCGTAGCATTTTCATCATTCCTTGTAAGAGGCTTGAATACAGACTCTGAAGGGTTTACACACACTTTGTGTGCTGAAACATGAGGAGCTAACACTGTAACAGAGTCGTGTCTCCTTTTATAAAGTCCATGTTTAATGTGGTCCCACACACAAGTCTTAGTTTGAAATACAAACACACCTTGCTCTTTCATTCTTGAACTCAAAGAATATTCTTTGGCTAAAGGTTGTGCGTTATTTTGTATCTGCCCTGATACAGTAGTATTTGCTGTGTATGCTGGCACACTTTGTTTAGACTGGCAGTCTGTGGTCTTTTGTACAGAACCGGAGGCAGTGCAGGTGGTTGGT
This sequence comes from Duopalatinus emarginatus, assembly GCA_028565595.1. Lineage (NCBI taxonomy): Eukaryota > Metazoa > Chordata > Actinopteri > Siluriformes > Pimelodidae > Duopalatinus > Duopalatinus emarginatus. Next base: position 12,285,511 of record JAOVVF010000051.1, read on the forward strand.
TGAGAGGTGGTTCCTCTAAGCGTTTTCACCCCCACACCGGCAATTTCTTTTTCTAATAAAGGTGTGTCTGTAACTGTGTTTTTGTATGCTTCACTGTTACATTCTCCCTGCTGAGAAACTGAAGTGAGCTTGTTTCTTGTCTGTGTTTGCAGTTTAGCTCGTTTTAACATCTTTTCCTCTTTTTTTGCAAGCCACTCGGTTTTGGGCTTCAAAGTGTCCTTGTTGGATGGTTCTGAAGATGGGTCTTTGGATGTAGTGCTGGTGGGGGTTAAGGAGGTGTTTTCTAAAAATCCCCTATCCACACTCAGTTTTTTAACTTTTTTGGATTTGGATTTCCCTTTGGATTTTGCGTGAAGTGTTGGGTAATTCAACTCAGTGTCAGTGTTTATTTTATTTATCTTATCCATATTATTTCTTTGTTTAAAGCTAGTAGTCTGTATTTCTTTAGGTTTGTTGGTGATTTTGGCGCTCTTGGACCCAGGGGCCATTTTGCAATGAGGAAGATGAGATTTGAGCCTTTTGAATGGCTTCCCACAAAATGGACATGTCTCTGTTTAAGAGAAACAGATTAAATAGTTAGATGAATGCACAATGAAAAGGTATTTCAAACTGTAACATGACTGTGTGATCTTCAAAATATACACACATTACATATACACAAGTACATATACTGAGTACGGACACAGGCTGTACATACATTATATATACACAACTCTGTTTCTGAAAAAGTTTGGATGTTGTGCTAAAGTTATGTAATGAAAAAAAAGGTGAAAAAAGTGACTAACATGGTGGAAGATATCACAACTGATCAGGTTGATTGGCAACAGGTCAGTAACATGAATGGATATAAGTTTCAGAAGTAATGCTGGGGATTAGTTCATCACTGTATTAAAGTCTCCACAAGCAAATAGAGCAAAAATTCAACTTTATTTTTTTTTTTAAATATATTTTTGCTTTAACATCTGATATGTTAGGCTTTGTACTACTTGTGATTAAATATAGGGTTTAAATGATTAGCATCTTTTTATTTGGCACAATGTCACAAGGTTTTTGGAAACAGAGTTATATTACTATATTACTATATTACT
>JAOVVF010000051.1:12291237-12301842 GCA_028565595.1 Duopalatinus emarginatus
ATACTTTTTATTCTTTGACATCCAATGTGGGCAGCAAAGTAGGAATTTCATTGTACAGGGAAACTAGTTTCCTTACTATGCATATGACAATAAAGCTTTGAATCTCTTTCTTGAATAAAACAACTAAATTGCCCTAGGTGTGAGTGAATGGGTGTGTGTGGAACCCTTTCCTTTTAATTTATGACTGACTGGCAACAATGTTTGATTAAAGATTTTCACCCAGAGCTTCTTGAGCCATGATGTATTGTATTATTGTGAATTATTCCAGTGAGGACTAAAAATAAGCATCATTTTCCCTTAACAGAAAACGGCCTCACAGCTGTGATGCTGAGGAAGAGCAACTTCTGCCTCAAGCTAAGAGGTTTCCAGGCCACCCTTTACTTTCTGAACTAGCCCATGATGTTTGGGACTCTGAGGTAAAACACTTATCTTCCTCGCTTTAATAAACAGTAAAGCATGCAAAATGCAAATGTCCACGATTTTGAAGGGTATATTTCTTTTTTCCTAACAGTCTTCCAGTAGTGAAAGCAGTTGCATTAGCAGTCCAGAGAAGCCGACAGACATCTGCTCCATCTCCCAGTCTGTAAATCGAAATGGAAAGTGCGTTTTAGAGGATCCCTGTAGCCCTAGCACCTCCGCTCAGTTTGGTGAAGATGCGGTCTTCCCACTGTGCAAAGCTACCGACTCTTACCATCATATCAACCGTATCCTTAGAGAAGCCCACTTCAACAGCCTGAAAACTCGTGGCCAGCCAGGATCAGCTACCTGATCACCACTGGCTACCCTAACATGAGAAACAACAGTGCACAGGGAACCTTTTTACAGAGGAAACCTACATCAGTGGCACAACATGAATCTCTCTCTACTTTGGCTTGAAAGTTTCGTTTTCACAGCACTTTCACAGCGCTTTTCCATTTTCTTGATCAGTGTCTGGTTTCTTTTTGATCTTTACATGGGTGCTACAGCATAAAAATCACGCTATGTGACTTACGTGTAAATTACTCATCCTGGCATATGTACATGGTGCTACATGTTAAATAATAGTCACACAGGGTCATGTTAAATAAGATGGCATGACACAAGACGCGTGTGGATAGTGTACCTTATGATGAATAGTGAGATACGAATGATGCATTTTTACTTCTTCTTCCTAAAGACCTCTTGGATCAGAGAGATGGTTTTGCTAAGGACGTGGCAGCTTAATGCATTAATGACTTAACAGTAGTTATATTCTAATCCACACACACAGGACTGGAGGGTAATCATGTTGCCTTGGTTTCTATATGAGTTTTAATCATTCAGTTCATTTACTTTTTTGTGTGTATATTAAATAAAAAGCAACTCAGGCTTTGTCATTTCTTCCCTGTGTGCCATGAACGTCAAATGGGTGGCAAGTTGGTAACTATAATACATATATGTGCCACACAACACCTTGACTACACCTTCTAGTCTTTTTCTATTGCTTAGTGGATATTGATTATTTCACGGTTGAACCTAACATTAGCAGAACGTCTGTATTTAATTACTTTATTAAGGTTTTACTCAGGATTGTTGTAATGTACGCTTCTTCAGGCACTTTTATTAGTGGATATTAGTTCGGTGACTTTTGATTAATGTGTCAAACTATTATCATTGATATGACAATATACCTTTGACCACGTAGTAATTTGCAGAGCCTGGAAGGAATCATTTCCTCCTGGCATTTCTGCATACGATTCAGCTGTTTCATAGGAACACAGGAAGATGCCGTGGTCTAAAATTAGTCGTCACCTAGAATAGCAGCCTAGAGTCTCAGTACCAACACCACATAGTCATAAGAGATATGGGATAGTTTTAGTATCTTTCCACACACACACAAAGCCCCATGGTTTTTTTTCCTATCCAGTTATCATTGTGCCCTACAAGCCCAGGTGAATAACTACAGGTGCTTCATCTTGATCATCCAAGAGTCTGTAACTTTGTATGGATGTATGATTACAGTATGAATTTGGCCAGAGGTCGTACTCTAGCTTCCAAATGGAACGTTTCTTTTCCAGGAGTCTGTCCTTGTACAACATGGGTGCTGATATAGCTGTTAACTTGCACTGAGACACTGTAGAATGTCCATGTTATGGACCAGCAGTTCTCAACTTGATGGTTGTGGGACGAGTCTATATATCTACGTTCTTTTTTTTATTTACACTTCCAATCATATTAAATCCATGTGCACACCTGTATGCACAAAAAAGCTAACCAAATGTTTGTAGACTTGACCCCCATAGCCTTATGTGCTTTTTTTTTTTTTTACCATTTTGTTGTAGTTTGAAATGGTTCCTCACAAAACCAGGCCAAACAACTCAAATAAACAACTTAAATGAACAAACATGACATTTATTTGAACACATGGAGTCTGCACTCAGGCACCAAACAAGCAGATTCTCTACAATACTTAAGTGTGAAGTAACATGTTGCTTGTAATGTGGATCAAGGCAAACACATTTGAAGGGAGTTACCTAAACACCAACCTATGCTTCTGAATTGTTTTGCAGCTCAAAAAGGTTGAGAGCTATAGTGTAAGACTATCAATTTTTTATGCTAATCATTACAATCACCTTCAAGTTTTGTATGTGGAATTGTACATAACATAGCTAACACGTACAATTTATAAATGGTTATTTTTCTTAAATGAACTTCGTACAAAATGAACAATAAAAGTTTTAAAATAAATTTAATGTGTTGGTGTCTCTCTGTAATTAAAGATATGATTAATACAGTGCATTTGCTGACATGCCTAACTGCATTGTTTTTATCTCTTACATACACATGAATGCAAAACAGATTGCAAAACCACATGTAGTTGATTTCATTCATCCAATTCTTGGCGTAAAGGACATATACTGAAATGATGTTGCTTGTTAATGCTTATGTCTTGCAGTCAATTTAAAGGTTTGAAATTATTGGAAGACTTGTATAGCTTTGAGGAATGACCCCATAGTGCAAAACATAAAACGATCATTAAATTAAGTGTAAAGAGACACAATATGTGTCAGGTAAGGTAAACACTGGAGGGACATAATCCTGAGGTACGTCTTCTCTAGGCAAAACACTCAAGCACTTCTCAAGCTGAATGTACAATTTGTTATGATTAATATACTGAGAGTAAACAGCGAGACTTGGCCTATGTATAACGGCTTATTCTTATCAGAGTCATAGTGGATCCAGAGCCTATCCTGGGATCAATAGATCCACTCTTGACCACCACGCACACACATTCACACACCTACAGGCAATTCATCTGCAGCCAAACCACCTACTGGATAACGGAGAACCTGGAATACACCTACACATACACACCTACACCTACAACTGCACACTAACCTGAGCACAGGAATGAACCTGGGATCACGGGACCTGCTGAACAACTTGAGGAATACAGAATACTGACGACATTTTCTCAGGTAAACCATGTAAATCTTTAGTAGGGATGTAACGATACGCAGAATTCCAACTTAATAGTGACGTCTCAATTACTTTAAAGCAGGCATCACCTGAGTACGTGCCTAAAGTTATCATTTTCAATTGATTAAAACGTTAACTATCGTAAAAGGTACAAAACCTCAATAATGTCACGTCATGTGGACCCTGTAATTAAACTGAAGCTGTGCCTTAGAATGTAATAAAATTAAGCATGGCTAATTAAACATTACCGCTAGTCAAACCTCCAGTGAAGTGACTCTCGAGGGGACGTGTCTGAAGCACAGGGCTTTTCAAATTTCATGTTCAGCTATTAGCTAATTGTTCTGTCAAAGTCATTGCTCTCAGTAACTTCCTTTTTTCACCACAGTGATTTCTTCAGCCTGGACTGGGTTAGTATGCTAGTATTAGCATGCTCAACAGAGACATGTTTCTGAAACCTCTGTATCCTCTCCTGCTTTGAGATAAAGATGAACATTTTTGTTCGGATGAGGTAGTGTTGGCTTTATTAAGCTAATATACGATATAATGTAATATGGCATTTTTCGAACAAATAGTCTACAGGAAAATACGCTGTACCATTACACCCCTACTACACTGCCTGTAGCTCACCTGTTGCCATGCAGTTTGTCAGCATCCTTCTACCCAGTCCCTCAATTAACATACAACTTGGTGATAAGCCACTAGCAGCATCTGGACATATATAAATATTACATATAGAGCAGTGTCACACACAACCTTCAGAGGGCAACTTTCTGAATCCTGGTATACTTACATGTTAAATCTTTTGAGTTGAGCAATCATATAAACTCTGATGCACCCTTCACGTTTAAATAAACGTGAATATGTACACTACAGTGCCAGGAAAAACTGGTACACCAGTCTAATTCTTGGTAGGTCCCCCATGGGGCATGGACTCCAAAGGTTTATCACTAATCTATAGACAATGACTATTATATATGCTTTGAATGGCAGCTGAACAAACCCCATATCATTATGGAGCCACCACCAGCCTATGTAATTAGTATAGTATATACCAGTTTTTTTTGGCACTTCAGTGTACTTGTCAAGTAGACGACTGGGTAATTTGTTAACGGCATTTTCGTACCTTTATGCATATGTTGGGCTTTCACCCACATTTTTCCATTTTAGTCATATTTTCCTCAAAGGACCACTGATTCTTCAAAACATATTGCAATGTACAATATAGAAAGTCATCTAAAACAACATAACAGCCATCATCAGATCAGAGGTTGAGGAAGGAGAAGGCAGACACCTGTTCACTACTAGAGCATGAAGAGGGCTCTGCGGTTCTTTCTGAACTCTTCTCCAGAACCATGTCACTGTTTTCGAAGGTTTCTGCCCTGGTCTGTGTATCTGGCTCTACGAGAACGGGCTCAACCAGACACACTGGTTTTCCTCTGGTTATGAGCTCCATACCACTAAACAGTGACAGTCGGGGATGATTTCCAGATGGCTCAGAGCTTTTACAAGGGTCTGTGGTTCTGTCTTCATTTTCCAAAACAGCCTGCACTTGTTGTGTGTGCTCCTCAACAGATCCAGGAAAAACCTCCTCCTGGTCTTCCTCTTGTCCAGCAGAAGGAGCCTGTAAGTGACTTCTGGATGGAGGTTTCTTTGCATCCTGTTGTGCTGAGATCAGAGGACTAGTGAGGCCTGGATTTAAGGGCTGATCTGAACGTGAAGTTGTGGACGATTCGGGACACACAGTTACGTTCATGGATGTACCCAATAGAGCTTCAAACTGCCGGAGAAGCTATACGGACATAAAGGCATTCAAGTTGTTGTATTTATTAAAACGCAACTAATTATTTAAAACACAACTCCCTTCTTTACCTCCTCCTCTATACCGTACCTTGGTTGCCTTGTTCGTTACAGGTCCTGGTGTCCCTCTACTCAGCTGGGTCAGACGAACATGAGTAACACTAAAGATCTGCTCTAATGATAATAGATCAGTGCACATCAGACATGCTAGGCCGCATAACGCCCTCTGGAGATATGAAAGAAGATTGCAGTGTCAAAAATGAGAGTTACATGAGAGGGATAATTGCTTTAAGCAAGGACCAGTGAACAGTCGCATACGAAGTCGATAATGTGCTGGGCGTAACATTTAAATCAGACGCTTATTGGATAGAGATAGAAAAATAACAGTACCATTTGGGTGGTCTGTGAGGGGTCCTGTAGTTTGAGACAGAGAAGTTCTACAACAACTTCACAGTTTAAAGTAGAACATCTGGAAAAAGAAAGAGAGAGAAAGAGAGGGAGACATTTGTTTGTGATAATGTTAAAGTAACAACCACTTTCAATCAACCTAAATTTCTCCTGTACTGAAAAAAGACTGGAAATAGATGTCAAGGGGTTAAATGTCAAAATATGTGACTATAGGAAACTTTACTACATATTGCATCCCAAACAAAGTGCTTTCAGAAACATGGAAAATACAGTAAATAAATTATTTCCCAGGTGTATTTGATGCATTTTTGGTAAGACATAACAAAAGGTTTTGCCCTTTCTAGGTGCTGCTGTTAACAGCTTTACAGCTTTATGCTCAAGAACACATCACCAGAGCTTTTATACATCTTTTCCTTATAAATGTGTGATGACCAAACACAACCTATTAGACATCCATTCAGTAAATTTTCAGAAAACAACTTATTCACTTTTATTTCCCAACACAGGAAACGCTGTGATTTTACAACACATTTCTGAAATATTTCAACACGAACACTTACTCCTTGATGAAACGTTGGCCCTCGTCCCTGGACAGGAAAATTTTCGATCCATTAGTCAGTCTACTGATCAGCGCCACCTCCTGGCCACAGTCTCCTAACTGGACAGCCTCCACACTGAGAAAGAACCAGAACGAAACACGTATCCAGTACAGTGATGTCTGAGCAGCATCTCAGTTTAAGGCACAGCAAATAAAGGATTTATATAATCTGTTAAACAAGTTTAGGCCTGAATGCCTGGACATGCCTTGAGAATAATCTAAATCTCTGAATCATGCTACCATGATAGATGAGCAAGTAGAGAGGGGCCTGATCCTGACTGGTGGTGCATATAATAATATTTGCTCTCTATTTACAACAACCAAATAAAAACCGTCCCAAAATGACTGATTTGAACTTTAAACGAATTCGAATCCTAATCTAAAGATTAATGATAAAAGATTAATGATAAAGTGTCAGTGAACACAATTTCTCCTGATAATATTCAAGCAACTACTTCTAGGTTTCATACAGTACTACCAGACGTAATATTTTTTAAGTAAAATTAACATCTCTATTTAAAATCCCATATTTACAGCTTTACATTTTCCCTCCTTGGCTGTACATCGATTGAGCTTTTATAAACCTGCCCGCTTTACCGTTCTGATACACTGTCTCCACTTTCTCTGCTCGCCCCCGAGTGGCTGCCTGTGTCTCCTGATTTACTGCTGGCCCTCACTGATGTGTGAACCATTGCCTCATTTTCGAAAGAGGAGTTGTGAGAGGAGCTGTGGCTGCTGCCTGTTTCCTCCCAACCGCCACTCGCCTGGCCCGGGTACCTGTGAGAGGCTGAGAGACAGGAAAGAAATCAATCATTAATGCAGCTATGAACCAAGGCTTGTATGCAATAGTGGCATGTTTACTACAAAAGTGTACAAACAGTGAGCTATGATCAAGTACATTTTTTGACAGGTTTTTATCATTTGTAGATGGATGGGTCAATAACCTGGCAGTGTACATAGACATCCTTCATTTTACTCACTCACTCATCCAATACACACATACACACACACTTTACATGCATTACAATGAAATAATTTATCCAAGAAATAGCCCTCTGATTATATTTTATTTCAGCTTCCATTTCTTTGCAAATTTTTTTTCAAAAAGGTGAAAAACAAAACTTCATGCATACCTTTGCGGCTACATGAAGGGACACTGTAAGCGCAGGCAGGCACTGCAACCTCCACAACAGCAGAGGGTGCCACGACAGCTCGGTAGTGGTTATCATAAAGTCGAATACCAGCGTGCTCTGTGGGTGGAAGAACAGCGCTGGCCACCACCTCTGCAGCCTTCTGAATCTTATCCAAAATACCCACTGTACCTTATAGAGAAGAACCAGAGACGCTGTATAAACTCAGCACAAAATAAAAACAAGCGAGCAGTCTGGGGTATGCACCACAAAACTAAATAAAACTGTCTTACTGGATGATTTTTTTGCTGGGCTGTTTCCAAATCCCAGCATTCCTGATCTGAGACTCTCTGATCCCATTCCTATAAAAAAAAAAAAAACACACATTATTCAAACAAGGGCAAACAAGCAGATCAAAAATTAAAAGAACAAATCAAAGTTATATGATGATTGAAAAACTATGAAACTGAAAATTCAGTTTCAACATTCAGTAAAATCACCAGTAATAAATGCACCAATTTGTTCAAGTCATGTACAGTTCACAATTTATTCCTGTAACACTCTAACACTGGGCCTAAGGCAGAAAAGCATCATTTGCCAGTCACAAGGCATCATGCGGGTGTGCACGCACACGCACGCGCACGCACACACACACACACACGCACACACACGCACACACACGCACACAGAGAGAGAGGACATTTCAGAATCCCCAATCAACCTACCAGCATATAGTGTAAGTGAACTATTTGCCTACTGTGACTTCCACATTTAACCCATCTGTGCAGTGGAGCGCATGCACACACGCACATGCACACACACTCTAGTGAACACACTCTAGTGAACACACTCTAGTGAACACACTCTAGTGGACACTAGGGGGCAGCCCCAAACCATGGTGCCTGGGGAGCAGTTGGAGGCTTAGGTGCATTGCTTAAGGGCACCTCAGTCGTGTCTTGTCTGTTGTGGGGATCAAACCTGGGATGTTCCGAGAACTAGAACTAGCGAACCCCAAGAAAACCTAAGCGAACTGTGAGAACATGCACAGAAACACAACCCAGACTGTAACCGAAGTAAAGGATCAACCTGAGGATACTGGAGCTCTGAGCTAAGAAGACTACTTAAGATGGCATGCTAAAGCCTGAATAATGATGTGTTTGTGTTTAAATGTATAAAAATGCCTCTTACCTTAGTGCATGCACACACTGTAATTTGACTCTAACTACTAGGTTGAAAAAGGGCAAATCAGCAATATGGTTTCATCACAAACACTCACTCACATACCTATAGTTGGAGATGCTGCTTTACAGGGTGAGACACCAGACCCTGAGGACATCATGTCACTAAAGAGCACACTGGCCAATTCCTAAAGAGAAGACATGAGGGACAGTCATACATTTTTAAACATGTAATATGAAAACATAACACAGTAAATACTAAAAGTCACACTAAAATACTAAATATCACACCTGCGCCAAGGCACGGACTTTCTGAAAGAGTGTGTTGCCATGAATGGAGTCTGGAGGTCCACTGTACACTGAAACAGAAAACAAAACCATTTTTTTTTTGCTTTTTTTTCGTCCTAGAGGGTTACTTGCCAATTCCCATATACATAGCCGGCTGTGTGGTTTGGGAACTGGTCTTGTCACCTGAAGCGTGGATTGAGGCTGCCCCCACTCTGGGCAAGTGTGTTTACTGCCCCCTAGTGTTCAATATTGTATGTGTGTTTCACTGCCCAGATGGGCTAAATGCAGAGGGATGGGTTACATGCATTCCTCTGTGTGCAAGCACAGAAGGTAAATAGTTCACTTTCACCAACCACCTATCTTTATGTATCACATAACAGCTACCAACTAAGGTAAGAGGTAAATTAAGGTAAGGTAAGGTAAGTGGAGACTAGCTTGTACTTCCTCTGAGGCTTGTGGAGCCAACCAACCACACCTTTTCTAATGGTGCATTACAGAAGAGCAAAACACACTTGAAGGAAAGTGCTATTTGCCCTCTTCCACATGCATGAGCTCACACATCTGAGGAAGCATGGGCAAGATAGCTTCTTTGATTTCCAGCCACAGAGTGCTGTGATATCTTTGGGATTTGACTTTATCTCTCTTGAGAATAGGCTTGTTTACACCACTTGGGACTCTGAGCTAGAAGCTGAAAATTAAGGTTAAAGCTGAAAGATTAAATATATGAAACTGTAACCTCAAGTTACTATTAGTAAATCAGTGAATCTTAAAGACTCTCTGACTCTTTACAGTGTAATGCATAACAACTACGGCTCTACAAACATGCTGACAGTCCCTTACCAGTTACTTCCTGGATGAACGTAGCATTTCTCCTCAGCTCTGTCACAAAGTGTGGAGGACTGTGACTGCAGAGATGCAGCAGGATCTTCAAAACCTTAGACAGAGAACAGTGTGAAACAAGAAGCCAGTCATTCATTATCTTATCGGCTTAGTCCGTCATGGTCACTTTTTGTTCATGCAAATATATATTTATGTTCATGCATATATTTATGTGGTAATCCTTTTTATATTTGGTAATGTTTAAATACTAATACAGTGAAACAGAATTATGTTGTTGGGATACTTTTTGCATGCATGCTGCTCCTATGTATGGACGAACTGGCCATAAAAAGCTTATAACCCCACCTTTAGTTTAACATGACAGGACTCAACCTGCAGCCGCTGCAGAAGGTATTCAAGAAGACACTGGCAGCAGCCCAGTGACTCATGGGAAATTTCTGAGATGTTTTACAAGTTAAGGGGTTACTTTAAATGTGGTTATTATAAACACAGCTCTACAACACTGCTGGAAAAGGATGCTGCTAATCTCCTCAAACATATATCCAGGACAGGGCGCTTCGTCATCTGCAGTCGCCTTCATAAGAGTCGGCATCTGGGGGTAAGACAGGGAGGAAAAGCCCAGGTCAGAAATCCATAACACACACAGCTTTCTCATCACACACACACACACACACACACACAGTCAGATCTTAATATCCACAACACACACACACACACACACACACAGTCAGATCTTAATATCCACAACACACACACACACACACCTACACACACACACACAGTCAGATCTTAATATCCACAACACACACACACACACACACACACACACACAGTCAGATCTTAATATCCACAACACACACACACACACACACACACACACACACACAGAGTCAGATCTTAATATCCACAACACACACACACACACACA
>JAOVVF010000051.1:12305221-12322120 GCA_028565595.1 Duopalatinus emarginatus
TGTTGCTTCCTAAGTGGACAGTTTGATTTCACAGAAGTTTGATTTACTTGGAGTTATATTGTGTTGTTTAAGTGTTCTCTTTATGCAGCGTATGTTAAAAATTAATTACTTAGAAAAAAGTAACACATACAGTGACATGCCAGAAATCATGGGATATCAGTATGTAAATTGATTATGAAATTAAGTTAACTCGGGGGACGTCTTGGGAAGTGGGCAAATAGATTGGACATTCCATTTCTGAAGTTGTGTGGACTTCAGACTGTGGACTGTGACTGGCAGCATCTGGCTAGAATCGTCTGTGCAAACAAACAAGCGGCTCTGGCAGAAATCACACACACATTCAGTTAACAAAATGATACCAGACACAGCACCCTACCTGGGCTTTTGAGCTTGCTAACCGGACCCTAAAGGGACTGGCAACATGTGGTGTGGTCCGATGAGTCGTGCTACCACATGTTTCGGGCTGATAGTAGGGTTTATTGGGCTGATGTTGGTGGTTGATGTTGGTTCCACATTGGTGTGTTCTCATGACATAGTTTGGATCCACTGGTCTGCCTAAATATGTTTGGTGACTATTGTAGCCGTTTATAGATTTCCTGAACCCCCACAATGATGAGATATTCCAGCAGAATAGTACACTGTGCCATCAGTTCAGAATTGGTTAAAGGAGCATGCTGGGGAATTCTGACGAGTGGTGTGGCCTGCATGTTTGTTTATGAGCATGAACGTTTATGAGATGTGGTGGAGCAGTCCATATGCACGTAAGATTCTTCACCTACATATATCACTGAGCTGTGGGTAGATATCCAGATGTCGTACATGGGGGCCTACATGAGACTAGTTCCTGGCCACTGGTGTTTGGCATGCCAGTGTATATACATCTACACACAGACAGGACAAATTAAAGGAAAAAAAGTGTTATGTAAGAAAGGTAATAGGCTGGCACAATCCACCAGAAAAGCTTCAGCATGCATTTACATTTACAGTTATAGCTTTTGGCAGACACCTTTATCCAGAGTGACTTAATTTCATTCATACAACTGAGCAGCTGAGGAAATTGAGCGTTCCAGATAAAATAACTTATAAAATAATGTTGTTTTAGTAAATTACATAAAGCCCCATTGTGGATTCACTTGAATCATAATTCAAATGAATTCAATTTTCTTTGCAGGCAAATCAGAGGATGAAGTAAAGGAAGAATTCAAGCCTAGATATATTTACTTGCTGGATAACTACGTGCTGTTGATCATTCACTCATCTTCAGTAAGTGATTTATCCTGGTCAAGGTCATGGTAGATTCAGAGCCCCTTTCCCAGGAACACTGGAAGTGAGGCTGGAAGACATCCTGGGTGGGACATAGATTCACACACCTTCAAATACAGATCATTCAAATTTAACAAAGCAAAGCTACAAGAGCATGTTTTTGGACAGCAGAAAGAAACCAGAGGAAACACAAGGAAAACATACAAAATTCCACACAGATGATGATCTGAACTACCTCCCTGCTGTTAGTGTTTCTTATTTGTACCCACCATACATTTCTATTCAAATATTTGGATAGTATATGTATACACACGTATAACCATTTAATGTTGATATTGTCTTTGTGCATAAAAATAAATAATCTACATGACTCAGGTTTTGTGTGATCAGTGAGAAGTGGGTGTGTGGGGAAATTTTCCTGCAGTGTGGTTTGCCTACAGGTTGTTCTGCCACACACTTTTTCCTATTATCTAGTGCAATTTAACAGATTAAATCAAGATGTGCATAAAAGACTTGAGGGAACCAGAAGCAGACTATTCATTTGCTTTAGAGAGACAGACAAAGAACCAGAGAAAGAGCGCCAGGGAGTTTGGGTGACTGTAGAAGCCGAATCAAACCGGATGAGTAATGAGGTGTGTTATAGCTGTAAGGGTGGCACAACCTGGCCTTCACTCCTGATCTCAGAGCTGTTGTGAAGAGACACAGGAGAAAAACAGAGCTCTAAAGAACTGGTCCTGGCTCACTCAGAACAGGTAATAAACATAAAAGGCTTGATTAATGTTTTGCCATGAGTGTCATGTCATACACACCCTAAAAGCACACACAGCACAGGTCTGCACATATGGAAACCTAGGCTGTAGCGGTGTTACTGACACCATGCTCACAAACACACACCCTTGTTATCCACATGTTAACTGATGGGGTGGCCATAAAGTCCGAGTCACTAATGACTTGGGATCAACATACAATCCAAACAGCCAATTAGAAACTTTACAACAGACTCTGGGTTCTAAACATTTACAGCCAGAGTCAGGGGGACTATCTGACACTATGATGTATGTGTAGAAAAACACAGGACTGAAACATTACAGTTTGTGGAGTAAAAGGTGTTAATTAAAAGGATCTGGCCCTGTGTAAATGCTTGTGTTCTACCAAACTTACTTCATTAAGTTTAATGGTTGAGAGAAGCCAGTTAATTTCATTGACTATGTTTTTTTCATTTGTCAAGATATTGATTATTGCAGTTTTTCTTCATTACTGAGGCACAGTAATAACAACATCCAAAAGCAATGTGAACGCTACATTAAATTCTGTGTTTTTCTGTGCAATTATCTGCAATGACATGGGCACCTAAGTATTTTTCTTCTTAACGAAAATAAATGCCACTTTATTAATAAACAACTTTATTGTTTAATATAATTTTCTTTACATTAAAATTATATTTAAATTAATTTCCGATAATGTTGTGGGTTATGTTAAGTGGAGAAATTTTAAGCATTTGTTAAACTCAATGGTTTGTGCATTAGTACATCATGAGTAAGAATAAAATTTTAAACTGATTAAATATAGAAAATTAATTATAGCTGTTGTGAACTTGTGGGCAGTCAATGCAATTATTTCCTAAAGGCTCCAGTCTCAGTAAACAAACAACTAAGGTTGTTTCTCTGTAAAGAGAAACACGGGGCAATGTTTCTTACATAATAATTCAGTGATGTCAAGACATTATAACTAGACGATACAGTATTTTAAGCCTAACAATACACAGATATTTAAAGTATTCAACAAAGAAAGACATTTTTGCCACCATTTCGCATTAAATGTAACTATAAATAGGTATTCTTTAATAAGCAATAAATGTAATCGCTAGATTGCTGTGGTACAAGAGGAATAAAACAAGGTTACATATAAAGCATGTTTTAAAAATGACTAACTAGTACATTAAATAAATATATAAATAAAACTCAATTGCTAAAAAAAAAATATGTAACATTTTTATTTTTAATTGCCACCTGAGAGAAAATAGTATTTCATTCATGTTTAACCTCTGAAAACACAAGTTCTGATTGGGTATTTTTAATACTGAGGAAAAATTAAAAGAGCAGGTTCAGTCTGACCAAAGTACTGATAGAATGTACACAGTGAAATCAGTTTTAGTAACCAGAAAACTAAACACAGGTGAAACAGATATGCTCAAAGAGTGAGCGCTAAAAAGTAGGCATACAAACCTACAAATGGAAAGATTGCAACAAAAACATCACACTCCCAAAGTGACACCCACAAGACAACATAAAACATGTAATTGTTATAGGCAGAAGCAAAGAATAGAGAAAAAAGAGAATAATCAACAAACTAATCAAAAAAATCTATACATGACATGAATCAAGCCTTGTAAAATGGTCCATTTTTATATATGTTACAGTTTTGCTGTACATACAAAAAAATTACAACTGTGTGAACTACCTATTTGCCAGTTGGTATAGATCATCTGTACCTTCACACTTTAACACACTCTACACTTAAAGTCACACACTTAAAAGGAGAAAAATAAATTATATTCTGGTAGGCCTAGAAAAATAAATGTTTCTATAAAACCTTTCATGGACAATATTATTTTGTAGTAATTGTGCTTTTGAAAATTGCATTTTTGTGTTTCGACATGCATTAACAAAGTGCTCTAAGCATTTATATTCAAATTACGGATTGAGCTCCAAGCATATTATATTTTATATATGCATGTTTATGTATATAAAACAAGTCATTCATTCTGAATAGAGCACTGAGATGTAAGAAACTCAGAGTTTAACAGCATTAATTAGCAGTTAAATGCTGACCAGAAACATTACCCAAAGTTAACAAAGTAAGCAAGAATGAAAAAACTGGCACCATGTATTCTTTAACAGTGTTTGGTCCTTGATCTGGGTTTATAATTTACAAGTCTATTACTCATCCACACTATACAGCTAAAGGTTTGTGGACACTTGACCCTCATGCTTGTTGAACATCCCAATCCAGATTTCCTTTCCCATTGCAGTTACATCAAACTTATACGTCAACTCTCAACTTCTTACACTTTCACTCTCAAGTTTCAATGAAGGGAAACTGTGAGGCTACAGCACACGAAGAGGTCTTATATAATTGTGTGCTTCCAACTTTGTGTCAACAGGCCCACATATGGGTGTGATAGCCAGGTGTTTACATAGTTTTGGCCATATAGTGTACATCTTCAAGACATTTCACACACATTTGCCTTAACTTTATTAGTCTGAAGAAACTGGTATTGAGAGTAAGCACAAAAGATCTGGGGTCCTGTCGACACAGACAAGATACTAGAAATTGTACAAATAAATGACAACATTAATGGTTTAATGGGTCCATTTGAATGGATTTATATTGCTGAATGCTACCCAACCCACACAAAATAAATGAATGTAGAGAGAAAGAATGTGACTATAATGTGTCCCTGCAGCCAATGGAATTCTAAAGTGTGTGTGCGTGTGTGTGAATAGATCTATTAAGGCTACCTTCAACTAAAACCTTTGGTCTTCACTTTAATGGCTCAAAATTGACCTGCTGTGAATAAACTTTAAGAGAATTTTAAAGGAACCACTTTATCCCTCATGATTAATGTAGAATGTCCACTGACCTTCTATACAATTCAGCAGTAACTACTTTATCACCTCTCATTTTTAAGTTAAAATACACTGTTTGCACTGACATTGCCAATACAGTCAAACAAATCTGGTACCCTGGCATTAGTGTATAAAGTTAACAGAACTATTTAACAAGCCCATTTATGATCGTTGGTTTGATGTTGAGCCCGGAGTTCCTGCAGGTTAGTTTTCACAATGTGGATAAGAGATTACAGAAGAAAAAGCCAACCATTTTCTTGTAGATTATAGTGCAAGAGAAAACACTGTGGTGAAAGGCAGATATCTGAAGTAGACAGTCCCTAGAAAGCTATGTAAGTAAATAAGGAAACAGTCTAAATGCAGATTGAATGTGTCCTTCACTGTGTATATAATACATTAAATAAACTTTAGTCCTGGAGTTAACCTCAGTAGCTGATGCAGCATTTTGTCCTGTAACTTGTAACAGTTGATGTTCATACAAACCTGAGCTGTATGAGCCACAGAAGAATGTGTGTGTGTTTGGCTTTATGTCTGTGTATTTAATATACTGCTGTGAAAAACTACTCATCTGCATTTTGGTTGAGTGAAGTCTGTTTAATCTGGCGGGAATGGACCACAGCTCCAGCCATCAGCTGAGCCTCAAGTGCTGCATGGAGGTCTGACCCTCCAAGCTCTAACAGCGGTTCCAGTCCAGGTACTCGTCTCTCTTCAGGCCTTAGAGCCCTGCGTCGCCTTCTCAGGTCCATCTCTTCATCCTCTCTGCTCTTGATTTCTTTCTGAGGCACCTCTTCTTCTTGTGGAGCCAAATTCTCTTTCAGGTCCCTTCCTCCTTTCTTCAGAGGTTGAGGAGCTTTCTCAGCGATGATCTCATGATGATTGGGGTCTTTATTGTCAATTATCTGCTGAAGCTGGACCAATTTTTCTCTCTGCTCCATCAACTTCTGCTCCTTCTCTGCCTGCTTCACAAGTTCTTGATCGAGCTCTTGTTTCAACCTCTCTTCTAGCTTCTCTTTTTCAAGCCTCTTGTTTTCCAATCTTTCTTTCTCAAGCCTCTCGTTCCCCAATCTTTCCTTCTCAAGCCTCTCGTTCCCCAATCTTTCCTTCTCAAGCCTCTCGTTCCCCAATCTTTCCTTCTCAAGCCTCTCCTTCTCCAATCTTTCCTTCTCGAGCCTCTCCTTCTCCAATCTTTCCTTCTCGAGCCTCTCCTTCTCCAATCTTTCCTTCTCGAGCCTCTCCTTCTCGAGCCTCTCCTTCTCCAATCTTTCCTTCTCGAGCCTCTCCTGCAATCTTTCTTTCTCAAGCCTCTCTTTCTCAAGTCGTTCTTTCTCAGCTTCCAGCTGGGCTAACCTCTGTCTTACTCTCTCCTCCTCCTTGTCGATATCATCTGGATGAAGGTCTTCCAGGGTTCCTTGCCCGGCTTGCTTATCTTTAGGAGGGTCAGGCTGATGCTGCCGTAATGGAACCCCTCGTGCTCCAAGTTCTCTTTGCGAGTCTCCCTCTACATGCACTGCTACCTGTGGGGGCTGTTTCTCCTGTTTCGGTTCATCTTGTGCTGGGTTGAGATGAGCAGCAATCTTGTGGCCCTCTTCGTCGTTTTTCCCATCATGTATTACAACCGGATCTTTCACTTGTTGCTTCTGAATATTGGCTACAGGTGCTAGCTTCTCAGGTTCCTGGTCTGGGGCTTTCAGCTTCCCAACTCCATCTCCTGTGTCATGCTGCTGCACTATTTCACCCACACCTGCTGCAGCATCACCTAAATAAAGCACATGATTGTTCTGCATTCAGACATAGAGTACGGTCTAAAAGTCTGAGATCAGAGAATGTTGAAGTAGTTATAATGAAGAAAGTAAATATTAATATTCAAATTCTGTACTATTTCTAGGTCCCTACTTAAACATAAGCAAATGTGTGATATTGAGCATGTTAATTACTTTGGACAAAAAGGTCAGATTTTCCTCATGTCTAATCTCATCTTACTGAAACATGTCAGATGACACTGCAATGGATTTGATACAAGGTTTTTACTAAAGTGTGGAGTCAACGCCTGAGTTCATGTCATCAATAAAATTAGATTTTACTTTTCACCCAAGTTGTTATCTGTTGGAATTCTGCTCAGGTTTCTTTGGGACCATCTTAAGGCCTATTAACTCACACACGGTACTGCAAAAATCACACAACACTCCTTTTGCACTAATAATAATAATTAATTATTATTATTAAATAATAATAATAATACTAATAATCAATCATTTTGGTCTAACATTGTCAAAAAATTTATAATGCAAAATAAAAGCATTTTCACATATATAATAAATTATCAGGGACTTGGGAGTGGTGGGGGGCTTCCAACTGACCTCCAGCTTTGGGTTCCTCATCTTCATCCTTTTTCTGGTGAATCTCTTTGTGCTGTTCCTCAATGACAGCCAGAAGTTTCTCCTGTTGGTCCAGCAGTCTCTTCTGTTGCTCTTGCTGCTCTTTAATCACCTGTAGTAGCACAGCATGGTCCAGCACTCCTTCTAAAGAAAGAGATAACATAGAATACATTCAGAGACATTTATACTCACAATGATGAGCTATTAGTATTGTATGGCAAATGAAAATGAATTATTTATTTAAATTGGATTCACGCTCATTTACATTAATCATCTATGCAGTGGCTTACCATTATTTAACTGATATCCACACAAGCATTTATGCATTTAAGTAAAGATTAGTAAATCAACCTCTGTTAAATATTCAGTATTTTCACTATGAACTACTGTTAAAAAAATCACTTTAAGATCAGCAGGTTGTTATTTTAATCGGTGTGCTTTCAGCAGCAGTAGCCATGAACACAAGATGTTTAAGAAAGGATATAGAAAAGAAGGAAATAGTGTAATGTTAACAGCAGGTGTCTATAGTGCTATTGTCAAACACAGCATGTTAGAAGTCAAAGGCTAGAGAGCCTCATACCTGCAACGATCTTTTTAATCACTGTGGCAGGAGTCCATGGCACAACAGAGGAATGGAGCAAGAGACAGAAAGAGTCAGAGCAAAGAGTGCCTTAAGAGTGCCTTAATAAAAATCAAGCCAAGCAAAAGAAACAAAAGTAAGATTCACTGTGCTTTCGCATTATACTTTATCATGATAAAGAAAAACACCTGTTGTGCAGGGTCAGCTTTCAGTTTCTACAATAAATAGCTTGTATCAGGAACAGGAAATTGGAAAAAAATGCCTATTGACTATTAACACAGTCATATGTGCGAGCTGATTAAAACCCATGAAAATGCACAGCCAAACTCTTACACATAGGTTTACACAGTAACCTGCAGTTCCAAACTCTTGGAAATAATCTGTGAAGGCTCAAAATAACAATGAAAGTGAAATGTGACAGTGAAATGACAAGTTCCCCCTTAATTGCATCTTATTCCAATTACAAACAATGCTCTTTCTACAAAACCTGCATCTGACTGCTTAAACAGAAGAAACTCACTCACCTTCCATCTTGTCTCCATCTCCTTCCTTGGCATTATTCCCATCCTGTTTCTTTTCTTTATGCTCTTGAATGGCAGCCCCATCATGCACCTCAGCTACATGGATCGCTGGTTCAGGATCTGTACAGTGGATCAGTGAGTGAGTATAAATCCATAAATAAATAAATAAATCATAAATAAAATAAATAAATAAATCCATAAACCATTTTAGACCAACCAATGTTCACATAATAATGTTCCACAGATGCTTGGTACAACCACGCACCAACAAATTATGACATCTCAAAATGTAGTACTCAACATTTGAAAAAAACAAAAACAAAAAAAACTATACAGTTAAAATAGAATTTGAAAGTAACAGTGAAAGTGACAGCCCCTATCCATGATGCCTGAGGAGCAGTTAGGGGCACTTTAGTTGTATCTTGTCGGTATGGGGTATCGAACCAGCATTTTGTTATTTGAACTAGATTTAGGCTTGTAAATCAGTGCAACTGTACTGTAGATTATTTGACTTTTCTTTTATTTAAATTTGTGTTTACATCTGTACTTAATATATTCTGAATGCTTGCTTCAAGGTACTCACGTTTCAAAGAATCAGATTCAGCTGCCTTTTTATCATTTTCCTCTGATTTCTTATCAGCAAGCAGTCTGTTCTCAGGTTCTTGCTCCTTCACTAAAGATGGCTGATCCACAGACTTATGCACCA
The DNA here is from genome assembly GCA_028565595.1 of Duopalatinus emarginatus. Classification (NCBI taxonomy): domain Eukaryota; kingdom Metazoa; phylum Chordata; class Actinopteri; order Siluriformes; family Pimelodidae; genus Duopalatinus; species Duopalatinus emarginatus. The sequence continues at coordinate 12,314,296 of JAOVVF010000051.1, forward strand.
CCACCACTAATTCTGGCTGCTTCTGTTGTCCTACTTTCTCATGGACCTCATTGGCCACATCCTGGGCCTCATGGATCTTCGGAGCATCCAGCTTTTTATGCACCACCTCATTCTTTACTCTATCTTGAGTCACCTCCTGCTGCTGGCCAGCCCCCTGTTCTGCCAACTCCTCCTCTTCCTTTCCGATAGCTTGTTTCTTTTCTTCATCAAGCTCCTGCTGGTTCTTGCGCTTTTCGATCTGAACTTCGTCACGAGGGATAGGTGGTTCATGGCGGTGTGCTTCTTCATCAGGCATTGCAACACCTGGGAAGGAAAAGGTAGAGGATATACGAGGTGTACTTACAAAGTGTATTAAGCACTACCACACTAAGTATGTGACTGATAGACAATTTTATAAACATTTTTAATTTGCTACACTATGGCAACATGTACACCAAAAAAAGATTGATAATTTTTAAGATTAATTCATGTGCAGTTATTTTAAACTAATAAAAACTGACTGAGCTACTTAAAACAGATCTTAATGACAACAATAAATAATAAAAATAATAAAAGTAATAATAATAATAAATGTTGTGAATCATGTGGGAATGAATCACTGAATGACTTAACAATCTAAATGTGTTTTTAAACTCCTGATGTTAAACATCACGTTCTGGCCTAGAGGAGAATTTGAGGTTTGAAATAAGCAGGAGGAAAGTGAACCACTCATTGACCACTGTGCAGTGAAACACACATACACACACAGTGAGCAGATGTGCCCAGAGGGCAGGCAGCCCTACCCATGGTGCCCTGGTGCACATGGTGGTTAAGTGCCTTGCTTAGGTGCACTTCAGTCAAGTCTTGTCAATTGTGGACTCGAACCAGGAACCTTATAGTCAGAAGGCAGTTTCATTAACCAACAACCTAGATTTATCTAATAACGTTGCTTCTGTTTATCTAACTTTATAACAATAAAGAAATGGCAAACTTTAGTAACAGAATCTTGGATTCAATTATTTACTTAATTTTCCTACAATCTAAGAATGTACAACAAGCTGACAACTTTGAAATGCTGAATTACCTGCTCCAGGACGGTCTAGCTGAACCTCCTCATTCTTCCTCTCAGGCCCTTCCATGGGTACTTTTATCTGTGGTGGCTCAGCTGGCTCCTTCTCCTCTGGGCTCTTTACCTCCTCTGCAGGCAGGATCTGCTCCACAGCCACCTTAGGTTTGTCTGGTTTCCCTACTGCCACTGGAGCCACTGGGGTTTCTTCAACTATAGAGAGAAAGAGAGAGAGAGTACTTTTTAAATGACATCACATGCTCATGATTTCAGTGAATTACAATTTGCCTTTAAAATAATTAATATGGTATTTAAACAGAAGTCACTTTATCTAGATAGGTAGATAGATTCCCCTTGAGAAAATTTCAAGGCACCCAATAGCAGATCCACACTGCACACAGGAGGATACAACAGAAGATCAAATATAGAATATAAAAATAGAAGAACAGAAAACTCTCAGTGTCTGTGAGCAATGCAGTTAACCCTTAAATGCATAAGACCTGGTGAGGTTGATTTCTTGCTATATAATTATAATGAACAGTTATCATTTCGTATTCCAGCTATTCCTCAAAAAAAAAAAAAAAAACATGTTATTGATATCATTTCACTTAAATTTTTAACTTACCTTTTATACATTTTATTCATCCTAAGTTTCCATAGGTGGGCCAGAAATGACCTGCATTCATTTCCTATAATTTAATGGGAACCTTTGAATCTTATCAAATGTGACTGTCAGGAATATATATTTTGTGGAAAGCACAGATTATATCATGTGTCTCCCATTTAGAAGACTATTTTTACACAACACGATCTGATACATTTAAGTATTATATACATTTTTTAACCACAGAAATGTGTGTGCGCGTGTCATGACTACTGTGAGACAGCATATCTAATTATCATGTATTAACAAAAACTAGCGAGTTCCTGGTCAACTGCAGACAGCGATTCATCCCCAGTGATTGTGTCACTGTAGACAAACAGCTTGTGTCATTCAGAGGGAGGTGCGAGTTTCTACAGTACATCCAAAACAAGCCCGCAAAGTATGGCATAATGATCTTCAGGGTTTGTGATTCATGCATTCTCTATGCAATAGATGGCATGGTTTACTCAGGGAGAAAACCAGGGGAAGGCAGTGGTGCAATAAATTTATATACACAGGGCGCAATCACCACAGATAACTTTTTCACCAGTGAAAAAAACCGAAGTCAAACACAAAAGTGGCCCATGGTGGCCCATGGACATTGCCACCTTAAAACTGCCACCCTGAACTATTGCTGTTGTGTCATTTTCTTTTCAAATTTTCAAAATGTTTTAAGAATGTTAAATTGTTTAAAAAGTGACTTTTGTGGACTGAAATATACACAATATAATACAAATAATTATTCTTATAAACCAAAATTACAAAACTGCCATAAAGACACATTAATTCTAACGCAGGTCATTTTTGACCCACTTATGGAAGAGTGCAGGGTCCAGTCCCTCGTGCATCTAAGCGTTTAACAATGTTAACCAGTTTGCAGTGCAAAAAGAGAGAGGACGACTGGTGTCAATCATACCAAATAGTGCAAGTACGCAGATATGTAATTAGCAGTGCAAATATGCAACTAAATAGCACAGTAAAATAAGGCAGTAAAATAATAGGACAGTAAAATAAGGCATCTGTGAAGGTGTGCAAACATCAATGTGAATAGTTACAAAAAATTGTCAATCCACTGGAAAAATAAAGACTTTGATCAGCAGGGGGCAGCAGGAGTATGCGCAACCACAGAAAACTGATCCTGAAACTGGAATTCTACTTGAGATAAGCAATGGATAGATGGATAGTACTTTCCATATAACCTTGCCATTTGCCCTAAGGTAGAAAAAAAAAGCCTTTGAATATTTACACAGTTCACTTTTTTTATCCTGGGGGTATGGTTTTCTTCACAGCACCAGGCCAGGCATTTCAAGATCCATTTCAGTTTCTGGTGCGCTTTTATATAATCCATTGCAACTAAAAAATGAATTGCATAAAAACTGTAGGAAGTAGACCTAAAGATATACATAGTCAAATGAAAAGAAAAAAAATTGCTTTTTACATTTTATTAAATGACCTGTGTTATATTTTTCAGATAAGTCGCTGTGAAGAAATTCCAGAATCTCAAAGGTGTCTAGTTTAACCACTATGGCCTCCAGGGAAATAACACAGCAGGGAGGAGTGAGTAAGAACAAGAGCAAGAGCAAGAGCAACAGAAAATGTGATATGCAAAGCGTGGAATTTTGGTGTCCTGTGCCTACAGACACACTCCTTCACATGTCTTCATGGCTTTTCTACTCATTCCCTCGTTCACACTCACTCACTCACTCGTGCCCCGAGTCCTGCGTTTCCGCACAGCTGCCCTCACCAGCATGCCGTAAACAGGAAACAGGTGTGGAAGTGGGTGTCCACTCAGTGATAAATGCCAGTGTCAGTCAGAGGGGGTGGGAGGAGGTATGGTGAGAGAGGAGAGGGGGGGGGGGCAGCAGATAGAAAGCGAGAGGAAAGAAAAAGAGTGTCGGGACATAAAGCTGTCTGAACTGCCCTTGTGCAGTTTTTTACAACCCTCGTCCCTTTTTACAGTAGGGGGAATTTGAGTCCCTCCATCATTTCCTTTGCCCTATTCTGTATTTGGACGCCCTCCCATCCCTCTCTCCCTCGGCTGGAGCTTGAGTAGGAAAACGCCAGCGGCTGTCTCGCTACTGCTCTGGGACAGAGCGCATTTAGGTTTGAAGGGCATCATTTAGGTCACAGCAGCACAGAAAAGGCCTAATTCTGGAGTTTGTCCTGCCCACTCTACACCAGCTTTTTCTCTTTATGATCTGTTTCTCACTCTCTCCTTTCCCTCTTTTTCAGTCTACATTTGTCCCATTGGTCTCCTTCCTCTCGCTCTCTCATTTCCTCTCTTCACATCATTGACTTACCAGGATGTTTGGGCAGCTCTGGCACAGCAACAACAGGAGGTTTGTCATTAGTTTTAGAGACGATAGCAGGAGGCTGTACTTGATCTGGCTCACTGGACATGGACAGAGTGGTGAGGGTGCTTAAGAGTAGGATCCCAAGTCCAACCCATAGAACCAGCTAGAGTGACAGAGACGGAGAAAGAGATACAGAGAGAGAGAGAGAGAAATTAACTCATGTTTTTTTTTTTATTAATTTCAAGTTCCTACTTCCCCTTTGTAGCATTAATAGCATTTCAAGCTAAACTTAAATCTATTAGCGCAGGCTTTACCAAACACGGTATTTCAGCACAAGTGGCATAAGCTGCTTCAGGCCACTTGGCTTAGAAAAATGGCCACTATCCTGGCAGGGGGGCATTACTATTTCATGCCAACCCAAACACCTGCTGTGGCCATTATGGGCAAGAAAAAAAAAACAATTACAAATTATCTTTTGTGCATTCCCCCAAATTAGGACAAAACCCTTTTGGACAGACTCTATTGGCGGACAGACTCACTGGGCAACCATGGTGATATAGAGATCACACAACAGCTTGTGACCACCAGCAGTGGGCACATGTCACATCTGCATGGCAGTACTGATTAAAAATATATACCATGGTGTTGTCTGCTCCGGTGTTTAAAGAAACGAACATTAGAGATCAGATGCACACTAAACAACTTAAAAAACAAATCAATCAATATCCGTACATTCCTCTATACAAACAGCAACAGACAATCTCACAAAGATGTGTAAATGCACACACATGTAAATGCATCTCTCAGACTTGAGCACTACCCGCTCCCCATTTCAATAGATTTCATGCAGACACATCAAATATTCTGTTCCTCCCTCAATGTGCTCAATTCAGCAATATGCAAGATGTGCATAGACGTGCTATGTGTGCAGTACCTGAGCAGCGAGGCCATTCTTCATGATCTTCCTGTATATGAGAGCAGGGCAGATGAAGCAGATCAGGCTGCCCATAGTGGCTCCAGTCAGACCTAGAATAGTCTCCACTGCAACATACACACACACACACAGATTGATCATCCATCATAACACACTGATATTAACACAGACAAATATGAATCAAATTTTTAAAATATTTTAATTAAAACAAACAATTCCACATCAGTATGTGAAGAATGTTAAATCTAATCTCCTGAATCACTGTTTCAGGCACTTTTTTTTCATGGTGCCCCCACATCACCAGACTGGGCACTAGGCCCATAAAACATCTTTCATCTTAAGAGAAGCCATATTGTTTTACTTAAATTTATGCTCTACGGTGTCTGTTTCCCTACAGCTGAATTTGTGGCTACAATGACACTGGCGGGCAGTGGAGCCATCACTGTGGACAAACCTGTGCTTCCTTTTCAATCCCATCTGAGTATCTCACCCTCTTCGACTCTATTAGCCTAATTGGGTCCACAGAGCCAAGCAGAACCCATGTCAACAACAGCTCCAATGTATGAATAAAACATACAGCTTCTTCTCCCTAAAAATGCACGTCTTTGTTATCCTGCTTCGCTATTAATGAATGAATGCTGCAGAGTGGAAAGGGTTGGTGTGAGGGAGCATCTGTTACCATTTTCTAGAATGGAGTGTAGTGCAGTGTGATGTCAGTAAAAGTGACAGAGCCATTAAGGCCAAGCTGACCAAACCCAAGCTGTAGAGATTTAAACAAAAGTAAAGATATGTGCGACATTCAAACACGCAGAAACTAACCATTCGGGATAAGGATACCTCCCAGCATAGTGCCGAAGACAATGCACAGAGTAATGCTCTTAAAGCGAAGGGGCGGCATGTACCCACCAGCAGCGAAAGTGCCATCCTTCTGCTGAAAAACACAGACAAAAGACAAACAAGTGCAGTGACAGTTCAACAGCCGGTAATATTAGAAAGGTCATATTGGTGTTTATGTTCCTAAAAGACCTGCATAAAATTAAGTTCTCAATGAGACAATACTATTCAGTGTGTTTGCATGGCAGTGTTTGCCCCTCCGTGCTGGCATCTGAGCTGATTCAGCACAGCCGCAGTTACACAGTGAGCCAGTGTCTGAGCAGCTTTATGGAGCAGCTCTCTCATTCTCTTCATCAATCATACACTTTTATTTCCCTCCTGAATCTGTCTCCTCTGTAGCTGCTGCCTACCTCCTTATATCATGCCTACTGTTGCCACTAAGGTGACTCTAAGATGGAACGGGACCCTGAGCTTGATGGGACCCACCAAGAAGGTAGAGACAAGAGTGATAAACAAAACAAGTGGGCTTAAGTTTAGTTAGAGGAAATGCTGACATGGCTCCTGTTTCCCAAAGCTACTGTGGAGCAAGATGGTATAGTTTAAAGTACAGTAATGGTACAGTCCTGTCTTACCTGCTGCTCAAACAGCATGGTGTTGATGGCCTGCCTGCAGGGCAGGATCATCATGGGGAAGCCCACGGCCACAGACATCATAAAGCCCACACGGATCATCTCAGTTACAAGGTTAGAGGGAAAATTCATCAGTACATTTCCAGCTATGGTGTCTGTGAAGCTTACGTAGCCAAAGAACCCCACCTGTAGCAAAGACAGGAATAAAAAAAATGGAGGTTAGATAATGTAGCATATGTACACACACATCCAGTTCTGTGCAATATGTTTTTATGTTTTTATCCTGATCATTTTTTTTTACTACAGACTGTGGTAATATCACTCTGATGAGCTTATACCTGCTAGTGTTTATTTGACAAAAACAGTAGTGCACAGCTATGCAAGAAACATATTTTTTATACGTCTTTTGATCCCACTGGCCCTGCACGCCCACAGTAAAGAGAAAAAGCAACAGAACCCCACTTCTCAAATCGGCCTTGATCTATCCACAGAGGTAAATAGAGGGTTCCTCCAAGAACAACACCAGGCAAAAGTCCTTGAGAGCACCACAAATCTCCAGCACTACTCTGTAAACCCCCCCCCCCACCCCTTTCCCTACATTTGTTCAGGGTAAGAAAGCAAGAGGCTAGGAAATGCAGGAGCAGCTGAAAAACACATGAAAGCACTATTATCTCTCAAGGTAACGTTTATTTGATGCTGTATGAGAAATAGAACAAAAAATTTGGTCTTAAATAGCATTCCACCTGAAAATATTTATGGAAGACTAAAAAAGGGTGGCGTTAGAGACTGATGAAGTGGGCTGATGTTTATGTGGTGGGAGAAAAGTGCCATTCAGACTGTTTCTGTCATTCGCACTCTACCCATTTCTTTCTTTGCGGTGCTGCCACACTAAGACAGAAGAGAGTAATCACCTGAGGCACTAGATGGAAACTACAGCAGGCGAGAGGTCAACAGACGCCTGATCTCTCCAGAGGACAAAGGAGGACTTCAGGTCTGGCATGAATGCAATGGCCACTTAATTAGAGCTGTCTCCTGATAAAAGCATGATCTTAACAGCCAAAAAAAAAATAATCCAAATGCCAAAAATGCCAAATGTGATTATCTAATGCTGACTGCCATGGAAATCTGAAAGAACAATTTTGATGAGGAATACTAAAACATATGATGCAATGAAACAGAAAAGGGGGAAGTAATTTTAAATTTAAGTGATGTATTAAAAGTGATTTAACTCTTAATTTCTGACTTTAATTAAGCGTGAAAAAATAATAATAACAATAACAATGATAATAATAATAATAATAATTATTATTATTATGATTATTATCATAAATAAAAGCCTTCTTTGCTGTAATGCAAAGGGGTCAACTGAAAGATGTTCAATCATTATTATTTAATTATTATTATTATTATTAATGTAATAAATAAAAACATTTCTGCCATAATGCA
>JAOVVF010000051.1:12349550-12369185 GCA_028565595.1 Duopalatinus emarginatus
TAAACAAAAGTCTAGCTTTAGACTAAAATGTGTAAAAAAAAATTTTTTAAAAAAAGCCCTCAGTATAATTTTCTGCAGATCAATGTAAGCCTGGACAGGTTATCCCCAAACGATGCGATGCAATGTAAGCCTGGACAGGTTATCCCCAAACGACAGGTAAAATATGTTAATAAATTGAGTAAAAGGGTATGACACAACAAGAAAAAAAATGCCACAAAACTTTAATTAGAAAACTTTAACTTTTATAAATGAGCACATGTTAGTTCGTTATAATATTTCTTGCTTGAAGTGGCTTACCTAAACGTTGGAGATGAAAAGATACAAATCTGCTTTTAAAATACATGTTTTATTCCAACCAGTATAGAACAGTATTGAATCCACATTAGGTAACATAATCCACACGTATTCTCGCCCGTCACTAATCTATAGTCCAACTTCTCTCATGCTCTTTTTTTAGCAGCCACGTGTGTAAACTTGCCTTTTTTCTTATGATGCACTCCAAGAGTTTGGTTAAGGAAACGTTCAATTGGACAAGCAAGAAAGATTCGAGATCAAACAGTGTTGGACTTTAATATTAAAGATGACAAGACCTAATACTATTATTAATGCAACTACTGTTGATTTACTTTGCGTTTAGTCTTCTCCTTCAGGATTATTGGCTGTGTTGTTATCGGCGTGCTCATGGTCATACTGCAAAGCTCCCCCTCCTGCTCTAGTCATTTTGAATTAAGTTCACACACACGATGCTGCACTGCGGCCCGACTATTCTGCTTAACTACACTCACAAAACTCAATATTGTGTGTGTGTGTGTGTGTCCATTTGTTCTAGATTTTAAAGGATCTGTGCACAGAGCAAAAACAACAACAACAGTAACAGTCTAAAAAATAATAGACTAACAGCAATAATTCATAACCCATTATTATAATTACTATAATAAAACCTACCTTATAATAATTGCCATTATTGCGTTATAATTTTCAGAAGTAGCTTTACACTCTTAGAGGAACCCCTGAAAGTTCTATGTAGAATCTTAGAACAATATTTCCCCTGAAACGGTTATAACAACAACCCGTTTGGGAGAATTTTAAATTTTTCAGGGAACCTATAAAGACCCCCTCCTCCTTCTTCTTTTTGTAATATAAGAATGTATTTGTTCGTACCAGTAACATCAGTTTACATTATATGTAGTCTGTTTTATCGCACATTTTTATTTTTAACGTTGTCCTAATGGCTTATTCATAATCATAACAGATTTTTTAAATACATCATTAACATGTTTAGGAAGACAAATTTAGGGTTTAGTGTATTTGCTATTAATTATATATTAAAGCATTTTAAAATAATTGTAATATTATTAAATATTCAATTTAAAATCTGATAAAACTTTTTGCGTTTGCTCAAATGCTTATCTATGCTATGCGGTTTCTTTCTTAATGTGGACAGTTGTTTATTACATTTTTCAGGTCTTAATTTATCTTAAAGGGGGGGGGGGGTTAATGAAAACGACTTGGTTTATATTTGCGTTAACATTTTCCACACGGCATCACACGTCGTGTGAACCATCATCAAAATAATAAAAATGCAAATACAAAAATACGATATTTTTATATAGCCTATATGAAAAAATAGAAGAGGCTAACAACATTGTGTAACAAGCACGCCCTGTGTTACACAATAAACGTACTTCAAATTTATGTTCAATAGGAACACCGCATTTTGCGAAACTACTTTTGACAAAACTATTACATTTCACAATTATAGAAAATTAATTGTAAGTTTGCATCGCGATATTTCATGAATATACTATAAAACGGACATGTGTTTAAAAAAAACAGAGGTCGTGTTAGTTATTGTTAAGATCTGATTTTTTTTCACAGTTAAATAAAAGGAAACACATTACATTTCAACACAGTCATTTCTGAAAAATGGGTTTGTGTATGAGCTGAAGCATTATTCGCCTACATGGTTTAATGTGTGGTTCATTTAGGGATTCGTCAACTCGGAGCTCACACACACACACACACACACACACACACACACACACACACACCTCCCGGGGCCTTAATTCTTTCTCTAAATAGTGCACCGAATTAAAATATAACAGTGCGTGTGACCGCACGGTAAATGCGTCACACAAATAAGGCACCCAGAAATCGTGATGAAATGCTTAGTCACTTAAAAACCAAAATGGGCAAGCGTTCAGATTAGCCTGAAATTCAGACGAATTTACTGGAATTTCTTGAGAAAACAAAATCGTTCAGGAGCCTATACAAATATATTGGGCTACATTGAAATTATATTTTACTAAATTTCAGTGTAGCCATTCTGTGGATAATGCAGTTATTGTTATTATTATATTGTTATTGTTGTTGTATATGAGTAAGCTTAAGTTACTAAATACATTCAGCCTAAATTCAATAGTTTCCAACCTTTTAGCAAATCATTCTCCAACATATTCCCAGAGCAGGAAAAAGTCCCCGGATGAAAACACTGATTTTTTAAGAAAAAAAAAATGTCTCATGTGTTTCGTTGTCCTCCGTTGAGAAAGCGATTATTTGAAAGTCGCGCCAAATCTCCCGCGGCTGTAGTTGGCTCCTCCGTAGCAGCATGGCATTCAGGAGGAGAACAGAACAGGAGAGAGAGAGAGAGAGAGAGAGAGAGAGAGAGAGAGAGCGCTCTGATTGATCATTAGCCGAAATATGCATTCGGGCTTCTTACAGAACAAGTCCAAACCGCATGCACCAGCGAGTGATAGACCGACATTCATTCTCGTCTTCTCGATAATAGCTTAATAAGCCATTTACTTGCCTTTCCGAGTTTGGGGGAAAAAACGAGAGTATAGCGCTTTAGCGCCGGTAATCAACCCTCCCCCTTCTTTTGGGGAATTAGTTTCCCCTGCAACAGAAGCTTACTCCTGATATATTTCCACCACGACATACTAGGATTCTCAGCGTCCACCTTGCCTCTTTTTTCTCTCGATGCCAATCCACGCTCGTCCATTCGCTGAGGAGTTTAGTGAGGACCGTGGCGCTCCGCTGAGTCGCCATTCTCCTCCGATTTAAGGCGAGTTAGCTTTTAGCGCGAGCTCTGTGCGCTGAGCGGAACCGTGCAGGGAACCCCCCCCTCCTCCTCCAGCTCCCCTCCTCCTCCTCTCTGCGCTCCAGACCCCGCCATGCTGCAGAGGGGGGAGGGGGGAACCCGTCGGACCGTCAGGAGGGAGCCCCGGGCCGACTGAATAAAAATCGGTACGAGGAATTACAACCGGTAATTGCGCAGATTTAAGGGGAACCTGCATATTTACAAAACGCAGTCTATGTCTTTAGCAAAATGCATCACTAACACTGTCGGCGTGCAATGGACTTTTTATTATTGGGCACATTTAACAGACATTATTATTATTATGATTATTATTATTATTATTGTGTTGTTGTTATTGCTGTTGTTGGGCCTTCTGTTAGTACTCGTATATGGATACTGGGAGAAATGGGACGTGCACGGAGACACTGTCTAATGCAAATTAATCTAACAGTATCGGGGAAAAACTGTGCAAAACTGGTGGCTGTAAAATGCAATTGTAAAGAAAATACGGGAAATTAAACCGTGTCTAATTTTGTGTTTTGCTGTATATTTTTTATGCCATGCCATATATTAAATGTAGATGAACATAAATAGGTAATTCTCAGCACGTTTATGCATGATTAATTTTTAGGTGTTATACTTGACATATTTCTGGGCTTTTAAATATCCCAAGGAGTGGAATTTCTGAATAAAAATCCTCTGGGGGTCTCTGGCAGGTTCAACTCACACCTATGTAAACGCACCCAGGAGGACAACAGCTTTATTTGCAAGAGAACTAGTTTACCCCTCCTGCTCACCCTCAACTCAGTGATGGATGGGCGATCTCTCTTTGTTTCGATGCAAATAGGCTTTAACTCGAAATTGATGGCTAACTCCGCAGAGGGGTGATTACTCGACGCCCGAGTTTAGCTGCTTTTCTTCAAACCCGTCTGTCACCAACTACACGACCACTGATAATGTGAGGCGCTTTTGGCGCACCCACACTATGTGTAAATTACTTTCACACTCTAGAGACGTGGAGACTAATCACCAGTGGGTCCATTGTAAACTGCTTTCCACTTTATAACTTTATAACTTAGTAAAATAAAATAGGTATATAATTAATCTTTCTTTCTTTACACTTTTGAAGTTAAGAAATGTTTACATTTAATTTTGAATTTTAATTATTCCAAGCATGCATTTGTAATGATTGTGTTAATTATACTTTAACAAGTGTGGGATATTTTGGTGACTTCTATATATAATCTCTTTCTGTTGCATTCACTGTTAACCCATTTTTTACCGCCATGCAAGAGTCAAAAACACTAAAGTAACTTAAGTACCTTAAAAATCCCTGTGTGAATAAGGTAGAAAATAATAAGATTTTGGATCCGAACAGGTTATGGGCAAGTAGCGTCCGTGAACGAAGTCACACTTATTTCAGATATATATTTTTTCCTCTACTGATGTTTAACTTTTGGACTGACAGTGGCCACTGTGTGACCTTTTGACCTGTAGATTTAGAGGATAAATGTTTTGAAAAAGAACTGAGGGGTAGAAAGGAAAAATGAAAACATCATTTTGGCCCTGCCAGTTATGTGAATTTTTAGTGAGAGATGAGAATGTAGAAAGAGAAAAATATGCCATGTATTTGTCCATGTGTGTGTGTGTGTGTGTGTTTGTGTGTGTGTGTGTGTGTGTGTGTGTGTGTGTGTGTGTGTGTGTGTGTGCGCACACATGCTTTTGTACTGATATCCTCAGGCCCCTTGCAATACTCCTACATTATGACCATAGGTACTAAAATTTTATCTCCAGTTCACATTGTTAGGTTATGGAGTAGGTTAGTGTGTGTGTGTGTGTGTGTGTGTGTGTGTGTGTGTGTGTGTGTGTGTGTGTGAGTGGGTGGGTTGGTTGGTTGTGTGATAGCTCTATTACCGTTTGCCTAGCCAATGTTTGCTCTTGTAACCAGTAAAACTCAATGTCTGGGTATCTTATAAGCCTTGCCTATGAAATATCACTCATGGGCTTCCTGTTCAGGGCTAACACAGCCATCAGGATTTGGAATTAATCTAAAGGAGAGGCCACCTGTTGCAGAGTGCACTAAGGCACAGTGAAAACCATAATTTCACCCCCCACCAGGATGTATTTAATGACTTATCATGTAATGTAACCAGTGCTGTCACATAAAGCGGTCTTTAAAAAGAATGCTGTCATTTCATGGCTAAATATTGAAATGCTGGACAATAAAGACTATGTAATATTATGTAAAATAATACTGAATGGTTTGGATATTGTTGAAAATCACTCTCAAAAAATATTCCCAGAACTTGTTGATAGACAATATTCAGCAAAAAAAAAGTGTGATGCAGGGAATGGCTCAGAAAGAGACAGTTCTTTGTTGCCTGGCCAGACCCATCACTTGACTAAGATACTCCCCAAGCCTGAGTTCTGATGCCCTGATAAACTTGTCTTTTTTTCCCCCCAAACAACAGCAGCTACTCCTCCAGCGTCACATGTTCTGCCTGCCCTGCCATGTGATGGCGCTGCAGATGTAAGGAGGGCAGTTTGTTTTGCAGTTGGGGCAAAAAGCAAGTGCGTCAGAATCGGGCGGGTGGTCACAATACAGACCTTGTCTCTTGCTCCCAGCTGCTGTATTTAACAGCTGCAATAAAAAGGCTTTATTTGAAAAGTCTGGAAAAAAATGTAGCGAATACCACTGAGCTTTTAAGAGATGTCTCTGTTTGCTTTCTTCTCTGTATTTAGCATCTAATGCTCCATGCATATGTATGTAAGCTCTGTTCCTTAAAATGAAGAACAGATGTAATTCAGACATGTTCATTTCCGCTGACCCTTTGCTCCCTTTGATATGTCATAGCTTTTGAATTATGGTGACTGGGGACATTTCCCTCCTTGATCCAAAGACACCTAAAATGCAGAGAGAAGCGTTTATTAAGATTATACCCTCCTGTGAATTTGCCTTTTAGTCCTGACATACAAAAATAATTGCAAAAGCAATGAACATGTTTACATCTATAGAGTGTTGCAGTCTACAAAATTTTTATAGCCTTCATAGCATAAGACTCTTTGTTTGTTTGCTTAAAAAAAAACTTCTTGCACAAGAAATTGCAGGCCACCATATTTTATTCTCCTGGTGCACCTGACATGACATGTTTTTGCATTTCTCAGCACTTTGGAATACAGAGAGGAGTGTAGCTTTCCCAGAGGTACTCTGTATGCATAGGCCTGTCTCAATCCACAGCTCATTCCTATGACCAGGGCAGGTCTATAGTGTAGGTTGTACCTTCTAATGTATAACTATTGCTTTTCTGGCCACCAGGTCACCTTTTAGAAGTTTTCATTTTATTTGAGTGCAGATGGGTCTAGATTGAAAGCAGTGTTCAAATTCTGATTAATCTAAAATTCCACAGTCCATGTAGCATTACTACAATATTGCTACAATGACCTGACATACATATATCTATAATTTATTATATTGGTTTTGAAAACTGTCTGTATGTTTAAAGACCATTTTTTGTTTTTTAAATGGCCGTTATTGTCAACAGTGTGAAAATGTACATTGTTTGATATTCTGCATTAATGTCAAATGATCAGCTCTTAGCTGCATGGACTTTATTTGTTTTAACATGCACTTCATGACTGCAGGTGTCATACACAAAGATTTGAAACAGTGTGATAAAAACAAAACAAATGTTTGAATGGTTGGCCTGTTAGAGGTAACTGTATTAGGTTTCATAGATTTAATTTCATGATGTAAAAAAAAAAAACCCAAACACCTACACACAGGTATACATTGGCCTCCATTCCACCAAGAGAAAAAAATAAATACTGTTACTATGCATACTAATAGATACTAATCCATTCCTGCTTTTAAATTTATTTATTCAGCTAAATACACATATACTGTATCCCCTTCATGTGCTGTTTGGGAAACAAACATGGAATCACCCAAAACACACAATCATTAAGAACATTTGTTTCATTAATGATTGCTGTATCTTATGGCATTACAGACTCAACAGTGATACAAACAAGCAAACAAACAAATAAATAAAAAAACAAAAGGAGGTTATTATAGGTCACTGGCATTAATGAGGCTACCTAAGTGCCAAAATCTAATGCATAAAGATAGAAGTAACACTAGGTACTGCGCTATCCTTATTCACCTATGGATGATTTTTTAAATGTATTCTGGAGTTTTTTTTTCAGTAATTGGATATATTATCAACATTATTACTCTTATTTGTTGGTGCATTCTTATTAATATTTAATGTTATTCCTAATTTTTTGAATTGCACATTTTAGACAGCCAACTGTTATTCCATTCTCTGTGTACAAGGTCTCAAGTAAAAAGCAAAAAGTAAAAATTGCACACTTCTATAGCAGTCAAGCAAGTTCAACACATTTTACTTGTAACTTAAATTCCTTTTAAAAGTGTCTTTGCCCTAACATATATCAAATTAAATATTAAAATCATACTATTTAATTAATTCTGCGAACACATATCTTCGGTCATTTCACAGGCAACTGTTATAAATTAAAATTAAAAGGTGTAAATAACCCACGAAGTAAAGTTAAACCTTGCACTGTCTGGAGCTCGTCCTGAGTTGAGGATTTGAGTGCATAGGAAGGGGTTAAGCTGTGACGTCATTGCCCGTGGGACGGTGACATTAAAGAAAAGGGCGGGTCTAAAACTCGCTCCCGGGGTTTATGGGGGAAATACGCCTTGCTTTCTGGGCAAAAAAAGCTTATTTTGGATTTAAAAATAAACGGTTTGCTTTTTAACCTCTAGAGATGGATATTTATTTTATGTAAGGATGCCAATTATAATGGATGCGTTTTGTGTTTTTTTCTCAAGGTAAATCCGTAACCTGATAAGTAAAAATCAGTCGAAGAGAACGTGTGTTTGTGCTGTTTCTGTAATTGCTCTTAACATTTCTCTCTGTTATTTTGATTTTGACGATGTTTGAAGCAAGCAAACAGGAACTTCGTGTTTATTTCTGCATCTAAAAACGCGTCAGGTGATGTTTGATACACTCGCATGATTTCGTATCGTATTTGAAGTAAATTTCTGCACGTGCCAAAAAAAAAAAACCCCAAAACAAAACAAAACAAGTGACCGTGATCCGTTTGAGTAAGGGGGGTAAAAAGTCCACTCGTGTGGAGGAGCAGACGTGAATAAATGTGTCCGAGATCTTCCCGAAGACATTGCGAGGGGGTTGTTTTCCCCGTAGTCTGAGGTCCTGTGCAAACATAAAGGTTTTACAAGGCAAAAAAATAATATTATAAGGTGTGTCAGGGAGTGGTTGTGCGGTATGCTTTTAAACACTTAAGAAAGAAAATCCTATACCTGTGTTAGAAATGTTAGATTGTGTTAATCTCTTCATCACTGTTGCGTTTGAGTCACTGAGCTGCGTTGTGGGAGAGAAGGACGCGTCATGCAGTCATAAATTTGTGATTATAGAGGCTTGCAGAGGCAGCAGGCTCTATTCGGGCGGATTTGCTCCGTGCACTAAACTGATCTCCATTATAGCAGGAGCTGCATACAGAACCCAGATCATCTTTTAACTGCCAATTAGAAGAGGGTGACCATGCAAAGGGTTTTTTCGACTTGAAGGGTAACTATAAAGCCAACAATGTAAACTGAATAACTTCTTTTCCTAAACAGTTAGGATTTTCGACTCTGAAGGTGGTACACGAAACACGATACACGAAAACGGGGAAACTTCAGAAGTCTTTTCATTATCAAAGGCCTGAATGTACGGAACTGGCTTGTTTTTTTTCTTCTTTTTTGCCCCACTCTGCGTAAATCAATAGCCAGTCCATGTTTAGAATAGATTTGTTGTCCGGATTGGCGTTTTTATAGGTAGGTGTTTTCTACTCCTCAGATTTTGATTTATCACCCTCGCCTAGGATTAGCCTGTAAAATAGGTATTTCAAGAAGAGTGCAATGTGCTTAAGGTTTTATGTTATTTATACAAATGTGATAAACACTATTTCTTGTAAATGAATGCATTTTTTTTTTCTTAAAAACAACAGCTTCACTAAAACACATTTAGGTAAATAGAAGTGAGGTAGCCTATAAATTAGGTTTTTATTTTTAGTGCGTGTATTTTTCAACATATTTTAAACCAGTGTCGTGGAAAGGACACAATGCGTATGTTTTTAATTATGTTGCAGTTCCCCCTTTAAAGTATAGATTTTGGTAGCATATATGAACGCATTTTACGTTAGGTACAGGGCTTTCTCCACATGCCATTCTTTAACCTTAAAGGCTTTTTCCCATAATTACAAGTGACCAATACATTAAATTTAAGCAGCAACCTAAGAGACACGCCGGCCTTTTTCTTCGGTTGTGGTAATGTTTGCTTAACTTTTACATACATCTGGGTGTAAAATCTTGTTGCGTTAGCTGCGTTAATTAATGAGTCGACAAAGAAACGAAGACTTCGTGGTCTGAAAGTCATTAAAAAAGCTTGTATGTGTACGTAAACTTTGTTTGACTTTTGCTAATTTTACACCATCGGCTTGCTTAGCATTTTGCAGGTTTTCTGGACGTTTCGAAGCGAGGTCAGTCATGAGTTGTGGTTCAGGAGGTGAAAGTAACATGGCACCAAGCACTTGTTCTAAGGTGGGATGATAATGATAATAATAATAACAATAATAACAATAATAATAATAATCTTGGTGGCGTAAAGCGCCACGAATTCGTTTACATTTATAATAGAAACCTGTCGTTAATTTCGCATAAACTAATGCCAACATGTTTTCATATTAGGCCTCCAAAGCCTCAAGTAGCTCAGTGCACACTTTTGAAGAGCAGGCTGTTCAGCTTGTAGGAATTTACTATCAAAAATAGATGGATTTCAGGGCTTTACCACACGTAATGCCAAACGCCGTAATATATGGCAAAAATGTCACTATTGCTTTTAGCATTTTTAATGCATGACGCCACTAATCGTCACTGCACTTTTTAAAGAGTGATTGTCATTTATTTTTATTGTAAACGTTGCGTTCATCTTCATAGCTCTTCTACATTTCAGGAAGAAATAATAATGAATGCTTATTTTAAACCATCTGGCCTGGAGCCTAATAAATCCCTTTGTGGAAGAAAAAAAACAAGGGAAATAGGAAAGAGTCGTGTATCGGCTTTAAACCAATTCTTCTTATCAGCCATTTTTATTTTATTCAGCGAATATTTATGACAAATATTCTGTATTTCTGATAATGCCTTGATACATAAGACTATCATCATCTGCACTTTTGAAACCGACCTATTTGACTTGGTTTGTCTTTCATGCCAGGTTTTCTGTATGATTCCTCTATCACGTGACAGTAATGAAAAGAAGATAATGAAGGTCTTCTTTAATCAAACCAACAGAGACCCATATGTCCAGCGTATTCTGTTACACTTCTTTACCCCCGTTTAGTTTGACTTTTAGCTTTTTCAATAAAACAGGTCGTAATGAGGGAGGTTTGTGTCATTTATGGGAGTGAGCCCATACTTGCCTTAATTGGACACAGATGGGTTTTCCTATTGATAACCTCGCAGTGGTACCGGATTAAACACGGCGGAAACGCCATTCCCTCGAAATTATAGACGGCGATTGGACTGATTGGACTTCGTGCCCTCCCTCGTGGGCACGTATGTTTATTCAATTAAGTGGAAATGGTGTAATGTGGCAGCGCCACACAGCCTCGATACCCAGGTTTCCACTTTGTATTTAAAAATGTTAACTAACACTTTGATGTAATATATGTTCTATGGAGTAGCTACTTCTTCCCTATACAGTGACTACATCATTGTATGCACTGACTGTAAACTGCGATATTCAGACTAGACAACGATAAGGTAACTGTTTCAAAGTTGGTGATCGTAGTTTACCGAGAGCCTACGTTTGTGGTAGGTGGTGGCTGAAATAATAAATGTGTAGTCTCTGACAGTGCGGCCACTGGTGGGGTGAAAGGTGGCGAGACTCTTATGACACAGCTTTGCTTTATTTTATTTATTTTATTATAACGGGGGCCCCTAGAATTCCCAGCAACGCCCCTGGCCGCTTTCACGCCACACTATCGCAACGCTGGGAAATGTCGTGACAATCACCTAACATGCCACGTTACTTCTATCCTGACCACACGATCACTAATGTGGATTTTTACGTATATGGAGTGCTGCACATATGAACAGCGCAGGGCTAAAAAGTAATAAGAGCAATAAAAATAACCCAGTAAATAGGTTGCTTGTGCTACGTTGAAAGGTCAAGGGATCATGGCTTAACCTAGGCTTATTTAAGCACATTTCATCGTACGTATGTTACAGGGTTAGCTAAAAGTGGCGTACATGTGGGTTAGAAAGTAGTCGAATTTTTTTGTACTATTTTGCTTATGTTTTAAAATATTACAGTTGCCATGTTACACCCAAGTAGTGTAGAATAATAATAATAATAATAATAATAATAATAATAATAATAATAATAATAATCATGTGGACGAACTTCTCAGAATCTGGTGTTAGATCAGAATAAATAAAAATTTTATTAAATAGAAAATGCTCATTATCACTCTATCATTATCATGGTCTTTACTTTGCACAATTCATCATACCTAGGGCTCAAATCAAACCCTCTAATGGACATGTATGCGCATGCAAGCAGCATCAGATCAGACACGGAATTGGAGCGTCCTGCTTGAAATATTCTTGCCAAAGGCGGAGTGGGGAGAACACGGCCTGCTTCAAGCCGGTTTAAAACTGCGGCCTAGAACAATAACGGGGTCCTACTGCAGCAGTTTTGGCCCGCGCTGGTGACAAACGGCCCGTTCCGGTAGTTTGAATGTGGCCTGGAGATGGAGGGAAAGTGTCAATCAGAGACGCTCCACCGATCGTGGACAATGCTCTTCGTGGGACTGGTCTGTTTCAAGAGCAATCAGTCACTCCGCATTAATTATCCCCGCGTCCCACAGCAGGGTAGCTCGCGTTGGCACTGTGAGCTCTCTCTCTCGAGCGAGCTCTCTCTCTCTCTCTCTCTCTTACGCACACACACACACACACACTCACTGTGTGTGTGTGTTGCATGGTATCGCAGGCCAGTGCTATGCTATAGCACACCGCTAAACACGAACCCCACACCCACCCTTCAGATAGTAAAAGGGTCTTCCGTGTCACTTAATATATTCAATGTAGATGTATGTTTAAAGAGGTGCATCTTCATAAGTTAAGAGCGGATTTTTTATTGTTCCATTTCCATTACATTTCATAAGACATTTTAACAGTTATTTTCCTGAAACATTTAAGTCGCGATCATATATTGAAGTGATCTTCTCACCGGTATAAACTCTTCTGTGTATTACTTGCATATCCGGCAGAAGTTCGTCAGAATATAATTACATAGCCACTTTGTGGCCATGTTGGTCTAATGTTTAACACTGGACACGGTTTATGTGTAAGTCAACTACGTGCAGCTCTATTGTCATGGCTCCACAAGTTTGTTGGGTTACACTGAGTGTCAAGGCCTATAGTCTTTCCAGATCCACATTACAAAAACACACTGCTGTTGTATCGAACGGTGGAAACAGCAAAGAGCTCACTCACATCCTCCGTGCAACCTACACACTACCTACTAAATCAGTGCCTAATATTATATAGTCGCCAATAAGATGAATCAGTGCTCATGTTGGCGCTACTTTACCTTTTAGGACATTCAGTATTTTGTATATGGTATGAGTAGGCATTATTATTATTATTATTATTATTATTATTATTATTATTATTATTAACAACAACAACAACAACAACAATAATAATGTATATTGTGGTCAGAGTTAAAATAGAATTTAATTTAAGTTAATAGAAAACCCTTTTAATCCTAAATTCATCTAAATAATTCTTACACATGATTCATTAATTTGTTTATTCATAGAATAAATATTATGCCTGTTGATTATTTAATTGGAGAGAATGAAAAAGGCCAGGACAACCAAATCGGTGATTGGAAAAATTATATTATATTTTATTTATAACTGAACATATTTCAAGGTTTGCAGTAGTGTACCGTTGTGTAGTATACCAGTTTTTTCTTTTGACATAGTTATATTATTAGTACAACTTACAATGCGCGTATAGGCCCACTAACTAGAACTGTCATTCATAATAATAATAATAATAATAATCATAATAATAATAATATTAATAATAATAATAATAATAATAATTAATAACAACAGCAATAACAACAAGTGCACTACATATTTAGTATTTTAGTATACTGTTGTATTAAAATTCATGGTTTGTACGAAAAACCCCGTCCTGAGACATTCAATATTACTTAAGCCTCCAACTCTCCGAAAACACCAAGTAGACCACTTACAGTGAAGAAATGTCCGCTTTTTCAAAAAGAAAATACGCTACGGTAAAATATACCCTATTATATAAACAATAGCGAGAAAGTCCGCTGAAAACATGTCCAACTTATTTATTTTATCGACAGCTGTCTCGCCTCCACTGCTTTCGCGAACGCGTTTTTCTCAGATACTTTCCTTTTGGTTCAGTAATTTCCTAGTAGCCTACTCGCTTTAATATGTTGCTGTATTAAGCTATATTAATCCGCGCATCTAGGCTCTATATTTAATACAACGTGTAATTTTCTCCTTTTTAACGTATTCCCTTTGATTAAGTCACTCTTGACTCTCCTTTAGCTTTGGGGCCAGCTACGTTCGCCTCGGGGAGGCCTTGAAACCGCCCCTTCTTATCTCCTTTCATCATGCAGCTCTGGGCCGCCTTGAAACCGCAAGGCCAGTAATTGCTTTTTTCAGGCAGCCCAGTGCGGACTGGCCAGCAGCCAATCAGAGCCTTGTTTACACTCTATGATTGACACCGTTCTGGCAACATGCCAGCCAATCAAACACGTTTCAGGTTGAAGCCCGAAAATGTTAACCCTTTTTATGCTAAAAAAAACAACAGATTTTAATATATACAAAGAACCTATAGCCAACTGTCATATTCTTTCTTAGGACATTCAGAGTTGTCTTTTTCTAACCTATGTAAGTTCGTGCTTCTGATCAGAACTGTTTTTAAATCAGGCCAACTATTTTTTTTTAATCAAACAGTGGTACAAAAATGATGAATATTTGTAGGTGACCATAACTTCTTTTCAGCAAATTGTTTTTCTTACTACTTTGTATAATTATTTAAAAAAAAGCCAAAACATGCTTCAGTTTGAAATTGCTTGACGGATTAAGCTACATGTAGACATACATGTGGTTTCGCCTGTGCTCAACTTAGAGGCACTACACTACTGGGAAGGTTGAATGTAGCGCGCGTCGTTTTGTTTCGTTCCCTAATAGCTAACGCTCCATTGGCTCAGAGTAGCAGCCAATCAAAGCCGGTGTTTATCCCGCGGCGCCCTGCACGAGCTTATTGACATGTCGGCGTTAAACCAATGGGTGAGGCTGTCCCCCCCTGTCTCCTCCCTCCTGTCTCCTTGAGTGGCATGAGCGGATTCAGGAAAGAGCCTGAGCCTGAATGTACGCGAGATCGCTTCAGTAGAAGCTCTATAGTGCGGTCTATCTCCGAACTCTAACTGCACACACTGCAGTCACCAGGCTAGGATGTAACCATTTCCACATGTCGTTTTTTTATTCTGCATCTGCTGTCTTTTACCTATTTTTTTACACTATGTTTTTAACCATTTATTGTTATGCAAGGAATAACTTACCAGTAAGTAATTCATTTATATTGTATACAGTCTATGTGTGTAATAATAAACATTTGTTTTCCAGAGCTGCTCTTACCATATTTTTTTCCTCGCAGAACATCTGGTGTTATGCAGAATTACTCAGGCTGTAATACTGACTCGCTGATAGGTGATTGGGAAATGTGTACAAGCTAATAATTTACTGCTTCAAATGGATGATTGTTACTAACATCGACAACAACAACAACAACAACAACAATAATAATAATAATAATAATAATAATAATAATAATAATAATAGCAAGAACTGTCGTGTATTGATTCTTAACAACGCCTCATGCCTGCCAATTGTGTTTGCACACTTCATCGATTGAGTTTGATTTATAATTCCAAAGCGAAACTGCAAAACTCTAAAACAACAACAATAATAAAAATTTAGAAAATAATGCAAACTGACAGTTTAAAACTGAATTGCAAGGGCTTTTACAGCATTCCATTTAACATTTTTCACTTATATATCCTTATCCTTCTTAATGCATATAACCTGCTGTAGCTGTCAACTACACAGTAAACTTAACTATATACTATATTGTATAGGTAACTGATATACCTACATCTACATAATCGTAATATGCAAAAAATGCTCTGTTTAATATTTCTTTTGGGTATGTCTATTTCATATAAAATAAAAGCCAGCACCTTGATTGTAGATCACAAGAGCGAGTCGTTTCTGCTCGTCTCTGAGAGTGCCCGTGTCTCACTGTACAACTACAGTGCTTTTAGATTTCAACAGAGGTCCAAAAAGCAAGAAAACGGCAAACCAGTGTCCTACACAGCCACACTGGATCACTGTTTAAGAGTGTAAATTAAAGGAAATGTTAAACCTTAAAAACTGTACCCGTCATCGCAGTGACGCCACAGAAATGAATTAGTGTGTATTGCCATAGCGAAAGGCTGAAGTGCGTTGTTTCATATTGAGCCTTACGGAGTATCACTGACAGTGAAACCTTAAAACGCTGCCTTCTAGTCAAGGCTCTTCTCTTGTAATCTCCTTTACATCCTTTCATTTGAGTATGTTGCTCGGGTACGATTCGTCTTTGTCTATGTATAAAATTGGAAACTGTTGAATTTATCATTGATGTGGATGTGTGTATCTGTGATATATTTCCAGTCACTCGCTATCGATGTTCACTTTATAGAAGACGGCTGCAAAATAGGATCTCCACATGATAAACTGCGAGATGTGTGCATCATTTGCCCTTTCGCGTTTTGAATACCTGCATGTTTTTTTTTCATTTTTAGAATTTAGAATGATGCCGATTCGATACGCGATCGGTCACATGCTCTCTCATGCTTTTATCTGGGGTGATGTTATAAAGGGAAGTTCACCACTGCATTCATTAAACCATACCAGTGTGCTTTGGGGTTTTTTTTAATATAAGCAAAAAAAAAAAAAAAAAAAAAAAAAAAAAACTTAAAAAGACACACATCACGAGAACTGATATGCCGTCATATTCTATATTCTCTGTTGAAAAGATGCAAGTAAAGCTGGAAAATAAACTTACTCTTAGGTCTATTTCTTTTTCTTGATTGGATTTACGATAATGCAGAGCCCATTGTCATTGTGCTATCGCACCACGTCATTTACATGTTAATACACGAGATTTGACTGAAGTCGGCGATTTGGGGCCAAAGGTGATGATGTTGAGGCCTAATCTTTTGGCCCATACTTCCAGATTTAGTGGACAGACCACGAAGAGTTAAATTTAGAATTCACACGAACACGAGCAGTAATTTAACTTAAAGTACATGTCTTACAATAAAAGGGTTTCAATAATTGCGTCTCATTTAGGTTTGTTTGTGTGCATAAGCGGAACATTGTAGGGTAAAGAGGCTTAAATCTGTATCGTTTGAGGACAGTTGATTAAAACTAAAAATCGTACAAGCTTACTGTCGACATATAAAATGTACAACAACAACAACAATTATAAAATAATAATAACAACAACAACAACAATGGTAACCAGACCAACAATATAAAAATAAAACCTGTATATTATATGAATCAAGTTATATGACTATATTATAAAAGTACTGATCCGCGTTACTTTTGTTTTTGTGTTATACAGACTTTACTGGTAAAATTGACCTCTTTCAGCTCTACAAATAGAGAAATATAAAAAAGACGAGTGTTTAAGCCTGTATCTACAAGTCCTTGGATCCTAGCTTGACTATATCATACAGTATATATAATTTTAATACAAGACTGCAGCTGTCCTCCACAGTTGAATGAACAATAACACGACGTGTGGATTTTATCTGAATCCGTGTCGCATTCCAACTGCAATTTGAACTAAGAATCGTTTGGTTTTTGTTGCAGAAAATATGACTGGGACCTAGGCTATTTTTTGGGCGTCAAATCCAACACGGTGCTGAATGCAAGACCTAAGCGAAACTCCTAACCGGATTATAGCGTCGGTTCTGCTTGCCTCCTTTGGATTTCGGATTTATCGGCTGTTTTGGAATGGAAGGCCGGGAGTTCGGTCCTCCTCCGCCGCTGCTCACAGAGCGAGGTCCGCTGGCTCACCGCGCCGCCTCTCGGATCACTGCAGCCGGCCACGCAGCCGTGCAGCACCCCGCTGCCTTTCAACCCGGGAAATACTACCCCTCGCACATCCCCATTCCTCCACAATCAGGTAAGTGTTTTCGCTGCCTTTCTTCCTGACCTGTTGAGCTTTTGTACACACTCGTGGTTTTATTGTATATTGAATGTTTCGGCGTGCAGTCTGGAGTCTCCGCACCTGTGAGCAGTAGGCTATAGGCTGCACATATTTATTGGAAAGGGAAATTACTTAGACAGTATATACTTAGACTACAGTCCTTTTGGAAATTAGTTTACCGTGCACTGCTCAGAACTTTATGTACCAGTACTAGACTGTATTGTAACATTTTATTGAACTAATTAGTGTCTGACGTTAGCTGTGTGTGTGTGTGTGTGTGTGTGTGTGTGTGTGTGTGTGTGTTTTCTGGCAGAACAAAAAGTTAACCGAATGTTAGGCGTCATTGTAATATAATATCAAGAATGCATTATATCTAATGTATTATATTTAATGTATTGTATCTAGTGTATTATATCTATGGACGCCAGTTCAGTAGGATTTTCCTCGCTGGTGTTCTGAATACGAAATAGTAAGAGTTTTAAAGAAAATTGATTGTACTTGATTGTATTTTGTTTTGCTATGAATTATTAGAGAAATGCTACCTTTTAAAAATGGTTGTATTACACCCACGTCACCTTTAAAACGGTGTGTATGTGTGTGCCGTATTTTACATTGTCCAGGATTAGGGTCAGTCGCTTGTGTGTGTGTGTGTGTGTGTGTGTGTGTGTGAGAGAGAGAGAGAGAGAGAGAGAGAGAGAGAGAGAGAGAGAGAGAGAGATTTGGTAATAGAAGGTTCTGTAATGCTAGAAAATCCGGTTTCTATATTAAGCGCCGATGTGACGGGGTGCGAATGGTTTGACAGTGCATGCATTAGATTTAACAAGTGGCTGTGGCGTATGACTCCGACTACTTTGGGCGCACCGGCTGCATTGCATCTCGTTTTGCATACTGATAGGGATATAAACGTGTCGCATGCATTCATATAAATTATGGCTACGAGTTAAATCACATTAATTATTAATCATGTGTAATGTATAGACCTATGCTGCAGACACGTGCGATTTTCTGGATATAAATGAGCAAAGCCTTTGTGTGTTGGTTTGACTACAAGCTTAAACCATGAACCATGTAACTGTTCCTCGGGATTTTAAGCAGTAAGATTGCGTGATGTTTTTTAGTCGCTTCTCATTTTAACCGAAAATACAAGTCTAAACGTGTAACTCATCTCAGAATCACGTTTATGGTCTTCTTTATTTATTTAATTAGTGTTCCTTTTGCATTTGTTGTAGGGATAATGAGTGTCCTTAGTTTGAGATAATGGTAAACTCATTTAGCTTTTGTTTCTCACGTATTATTTAAGAATAACTTGTTCTTTAGAGATGCGTGGTGATTTGTCCTAGTGTGTTATTTGGTTTAACAAATAAACAAGTGTAAAATACTTCACAGTTAGTAGTTTGCATAGTTACTGCATTCTTAACACCTGTTTGGTTATAATTATGAATAGCTTATTACATTTTTTTTAATCCCACTTTATGTTTGACACCACCAATGTTTTCTTAAACACTGCTCCAAGTTATTATTATTATTAATAATTATTATTATTGTTATAACTATTAATTTATTTATTTAAGATATTCATTCAAGTAAAATAGTTCAGTAGGCGTGCGAGAGCATGAAACGTTCCTGTCTCTCAAGAATCTAGGAATCCAAAGTGGACTATACAAAAACGTCATGGCTTAACCGGTGGAAGTATTTTCTTCTGTCCCTAATATGAGACACACTTCTCCCTCTCGGACTTTGTGTTGATCGGCCGATTTTTGGTTTTTATATCGCATTCCTTGCACATGGTTTTCGCCTGTATACACTGTGCCGAACTAATTGTGTCCTGGTCACTCTAATGTGAATGTAAATACTCGACTCTAGTGATTATGCAAACACGGCTGTAATTGGTTTAAGATGTTGCGGAAGTGACAATTGCGGCTACATTTTGGGTGATTCAAAAGCGATTCCTACAAAAAAAGGTAGGCCTACATATACACTTGCCTACATTATATGCCTACATACATTATATAGTATAGTAAACAAGACATTCAGTGCGTTTTGAAAATCCACGACGTTTTCCACGCCATTAGCCTAATGCACTTCTTTATTTATTTATTTTAATATTATAACCCTAGATGACCACGTAGGCATGAACCAGAAATTATAT
>JAOVVF010000051.1:12390466-12402636 GCA_028565595.1 Duopalatinus emarginatus
CCCCTTCCAGTAAATTCCAGACGTAGTACAGGGCAGAGAGACCTGGCTAGGCCACTTCTCAGTCTTATCTCCAAAGTTCTGCATTCAATCTGGGTGTTTTCTCTCTTGGGGAGTTTCCACCCAAGGTTTAAAGTGAGCTGAAACAGGCCTGAGCTGGACCAAGGCTGGCTCTGAGCTCTGATCTGTTTTGCATCTCTTCACACACGGACAGGAGAATGATTGTCTAAATGCTTAGGAGTGTTGTGTTGCCTTGATAAACCACAAGCCAGATGCCTGTTTGTTTGATTGAAGCTGTTTTAAATGTGCTTTGATGATGGAAGTTTGGTCTTCCTACTAGACTTATCTGCCACTGATATAACCCAAACCTGTCACAGAGAGGAATCTATAGTGACATTTGATGATTTTTGGACATGTGGATGAGACATCCGAAAGAATCAGTGATGTTTTACCCCACCACGTCACCTCAACCAAGGCCACCATATCATGCTGCACATTAGCACCTAAGCCTGGTCTTATCTAGGGGTCTAGGTATGTTTAAGCTTCTGGAATTTTTCACCTTATGTTGACCTTGCTGTGGACCAAGCCACGTCTACCCTGAGCACATCTGAGTCATGAGTAGGAGGACATTCTTAGTAAGCTAACATTGCAAGATGGGTTCTTTTGGTACCTTTGGGGCTGTAGACTGGCCACTGGGGTGATGACATGGCTCAGGGTCAAACTAAGGAGGCCTGGGAAACACATCTGCATAAAGGCCTTATGGGATATCCCTCATGGGTCACAGCTTTGAAATGTTGTGTATCCATTCTACAGATCACTTTCTAAATCGTCATATTTTTGTCTTTCCTGTGATTTTGTTTGGGCCACCTGTTTTTTTTCCCCCAAAAAAACAAATCACAACAGTTTGTGATTCAGTTCAAGAAGATTGCATGCTGTTAAGCAAATGTAATAGATTTTACTAAAACATTTTGTACCAGTTGCTCTTATTCGAACCTGGCAGTTGGCTTTCCAGTGGCGAAACTGACATTATTGCTGAGCAAATGGAACTGGTAGCAGTAGAACTGGGAAAGAAGAACAGAAAGAGCAGTCAGCAAAGCCAAGGATGAACATATTTCTCAAACCATAGTTTGCCAACATGCTGATATATCCAAGACGTTTATCTCTGTGCCCTTTACCATTTGCTCTCGTCTTTTATTTCTCTCTCATCGTCGATCTGTCCCACTCTGTTCCTCTGTGCCCAGACAGTCCATGTCCTTGGTCTTGAAACATGGTGTTCTTTTGGGAGAATTTTGTCTTGTGTGCCAGATGTGTTTGTGAGATGGGGAGAGGGAGTGTGAAAGACAGCAAGACCAGGCTGACCTCTTTCTGTGTGAATCTGTGCAGCTGCTGCTTCTATGTGTGTCTGCCAGACTCAAGGGATACATACAGCTATACGTTAACAGATACATGGACACACACACACATCCGTCTGAGAGACCACAGTTGTAGTTCAAAACTGGCTATTTTCTGGTACTAACTGTTCTTACTAGCAACTCACTAGAAAATCTATAACGATACAAAATACAGTATACACATGCGTGTTATATCTAAGGCATACATTTTATTTTTGTATTGGAGGACGAGATGGGAGAACAGAGAAAATTGTGAAAGTTAACCACACATAGCCAACACCCACATACACTATCATATTAGTAGGACCAGTGGGCTACTCATCTATTACAGGAATGGATTTCTCACTGCTTGTATTTTCCACTCACATTGGACCCTCTGTGAATTTCAGACCATGAAATAGTGCTGTTTTCTTTACCAGTGCCTGGCCTTTCTCAGTGGGGCAGCTCAAAACCATGGTATGCGCTCCCTTTTACAATGGGTAAAATTCTCCAGCACTGCTTATTCACTCAGGATGATATAAAACATAATCTGTCAAAGAGAAGCAACGTGAGTCTAACAGTGCATTATGAGCACAGTGAATGGGGAGCGGTGGTAGACTGGGCCTTATTGAAAGCATACAGCATGTGTCATTCAGGTGTGTGTTAGAGCTATTGTACATGCTAAATGGGTTTCTCACTGTTTGCTATGCGTGGAACGGACAGACAGGCCAAATCTCCCACGCGGAGCGCTCTCTCAAGGCCTTGGGTAAATCCTCCCCACAGAGAGTGAAAGAGTTGGAAAGAGGGAGTGTAAAAAAGGAGTGGTGGAGGGGAAATGAGAGGGAGGGAAAAAAATGAAAACAAAAATAACGTTTATGGTTCGGGCTGCCTCTGAAATAATTTTCCATATCAGTGCAACTGCATGAGCCCGGTGGGAACAGAAATATGATTTTCTCTGTCCAGTGCCAACGGAAAATGGAATGGGAATCAAAACAAGAAGCTTGAAGCGGAGTTGCAGGATGTTGGAGCAAGAGACCAAGAGAGACACAGCAAGATGCTTGTTTAGGGTTTTCCATCAGCATTCCTACATTGGGACAATCTTAACAGTGTTTGCAGATCTTTTCTGGTCACACAAACCCTCTTTCGGTCACACTGTCCAGTGTATATTTGGTGCAAACAGGGTCCATTGAGACTTGTTATGCCTTGGCCTTTTTTGTCTGGCTTCAGCCCTAAGGGAAGAGAGACAGCAAGAGTGAGGAAACAGACAGGAAGAAATGACTCCATGCTCCGTCCTGATGCCTGGTTTTGTATGGGGTCCCAATTAAGGTTATTACTATGAGCACAGCAGAATCTCATCATTCAGCTACTCATCACCAATAAAGGTTTCTCCAGTCTTTACATTGCTGACGTGCAGTAAAGTACAGCAAAGGGGGAAAAACAGGTGCAAAAGCTTGTAAAGATTTAGACTCTCGTGACAATGAGCCAATTAACATGAAAACAAATGCTTGTAGCAGACAATTGAATCATTCCCTGTTTGGAACAAATGACAGCTTTGCTTGTTGCATGTAATTAGCCTAGCCGCACTGGGCTGACAGCATCCATATGTCTGCGAGTATGTGCGAGAGCGGTTGTGAGTTTAGCAAGAGCACTGGAGTGTACTAGCCACTGTTGCAGCATTTTCATTAGGAGGTAAGGTGTAGGAGGTAAAAGGGAGGATGGAGGATGTAGAACAGTGGTGCATCAGAAAGAAAGACACAACATTTTGGCTTTCAGGTGACCATGAAGAGCTGCACTGGAAATATGCTGAAAATGAAGGGCTTTATGGTGAGTGTCATCAGTTCCCTCCGCACTGGAATGTTTCTAGGACTGGTTTTCCAGGAGGTTCTATAAAGGATGCTAAAGACAAGCCAACCACAAAGCTGATTCATGACCTAGGCTGAAATGTGAGTAAATGATGATAGTAACACACAGGTGTGTAAGGGAGTTAAGATTAGTTTAGGGACTTTTTAGTGCAAGGTCATGGAGGTCACCTCTCTGTTCAGAATTTCCTTGCTTGCACCATTGTTACAAGACAAATTTGCTTCCTGAGCATAGAGTGTGTGGGTGTGTGTGTGTTTGTGTGTATGGGTGTGTGTGTGTGCACGTGTGTGTGTGTGATCGCTGTCCTGTCCGTGACCCCAGTCAGTAATGGCCAGACAACAGGTTTTGTGATCCCGTAAAGCAATGTGTATTGTGTACATGGTAAGTCTGGCTCGGTCTTTGCACTGACTATGTTTGCACTCAGGATGATGTGATTTGAGACTGAATTGTGTTTTTCACTCAGGTGGGGGGTTGATTCACATATTTAAGAAAGGAAACTTAAAGCAGGCAATATCAGTGGGGTAGCTGTGTGTGTGTGTGTGTGTGTGTGTGTGTGTGTGTGTGTGTGTGTGTGTGTGTGTGTGTGTGTGTGTGTGCTGTTCTGATCATCACTTCATGCCTGAAGTGTCACATTTCTCTCTGGTACCTCTGTCTAAATTTAGGAAAACACAATAAACCACAAGAAACTCAGTTTGCTTCTATGCTCAAATTATTATCTGTTTAATAAACTATATTATTTTATCTCATTGTCCAGTTTCTTTTCCCATCAATAAACTATGTGACATAAAAAAATAATGTGATTTTTTTCTTTGTATCATATGTTTATTTTCATTTTAGAAATATTAGTTTAGCTGTATGCTAATTCTTGAACTTTTACCACAGTCTGTAGTGTATTATCTAATCTGTGTCTGCTTGCTTATTTTCAGTTCTCTCAGAAATCACTAATACATACTGGAAGCTGTTTAAAATTAATTACAATATATTTATTTTCTAATTATATCCAATGGTATTTCTAGAGTGTGTGGGGCTATTTCAAAGTTAATTTCTTCTCCCTGCAATTTCCCATGTTGACAGAGTAAAATGATTAATGACTATTGCCACTTTTGCTTTGGATTACCCTAAATAGCCTTGCATGTTAGTTTAGTGTCGTAATCTAGCAAGGAAAAAACAAGAAGGAAAAAAGTGTAGCTGCAAAAATATCCTTTATGCTGTCTTTTTCACCAGAACATGGAGTGGAGACATTAAACAAACAGCAAGTGAGAGAAGTCAATGTTGTGTTTCCTTAAACCAATCTCCTTTTCCCCCACAAATGCTATTTATTATGGCTGTGGTGAAGAAATAAAATTGCCTTTTCTGTTCCTGCTTTTGGATTGCTACATATTTTCCCTACATGATCTGTGTACACCTCACACGCAGCCAAGAGTATCCCTTGAATTCTGAATATTGTGCCCTTCTTCTGCATCTGCTTTATTACATGATGAACCACAGCAGTCGGATTCCAGTGTGTATACATGTTTAAGACTAGTCTGACAAACTCAAGAAACCTTCCATCTTTTTTTTTCAAACTGCTTATGCACACTTAGTCTTACACAGCATCCTTTCCCTAAGCTGTGGCTTAGTCTAGTAGCAATTGCATTGTCTCTTAGTGCTCAGTCTAGCTGAAATAAACATCCTCTGAGAGAGAACGGGGGAAAGATGGAGAGCAAGAGCTGTTTTAATGTACACACATAGAGTCATTTCAGCCCAGAGCTGCTCCACATGCTGATGGATGGCACTTAATTTCGGCCTCGGTTAGGCTGGCCTTAAACCCAATGCAGCGGACACAAAACAGAGCACACTGCAAAGCCAACTGACAACCGCCCTCTCTCTCTTTTTACTCTCCACTGTATGCAGGTCTCCACCTACTGGAACGTGGGTTTGTCCTTTGATAGCTCAGCTGAACTTACATCAAGCCTGTGTGTGTGTGTGTGTGTGTGTGTGTGCGTGCACGTGTGTGGCATAAGCGCTCGGGGGTTCCCCACTCCTAGAATCCTTCTTTTAATTCCTTAATTGGATTAATGTCGATTTGACAGAGGGGACATCAGCAATTAGTATGCACATGACCCGATTTCCTTAAGCAGTGGACATGTGAGATTGTCTTTTCTCTGTTGCACATGGTGCATAAATAAATACTCTCCAGAGAGCCAACACAACTTGGTAGCTCCTCTCCTGTTCTGCTGTGAAACCGGCTTTGCACAACTGACTCCACTCTATCTCCGCTCTATCCCCCATGTTGTTTTGCTTATTTGGCCTTAATGCTTGCTTGTATTGGCAGTTTCCTTACCATTTCTGGAGAGAGCCTCTAGAACTCCTGCTATCTTTCTGTCCCACCCTCCTTTTTCCAGCCCTATCCTGCTGTTCCAGTATCAACAGTGTTTAATTTCTGCAGGTCGGTTTATTAGAGGTGGAGCAGGCGGGTGTGGAGAGACACAGGGGGAAGGGCCTAGGTAATAATTTGAAGGCAGATGCCTCTCACCACCGGCACACCGGAGACAGAAAAATAAGAGAGAAAAAATCAATAAAGCAAAGCAAACAAGAGGAAAAGTTTTATTAAAGGGGACTTGGCGGAAGCATAGGAAGAGGGGGTGTGGGGGGTGTATATGCTACTGGAGAGCTGTGCAGAGGAGCACATGAGTTTGGCAGCTATGGAGTTGTTCACTGGCTCCCAGATGACAGAAAAAGACAGACATAGGCTGAATGCAAACCTGAGTCGCTCTTTTTTTGTTTTCAGTTCCTTAAATAGAAATTGACGTACTTACGGGGCTTCTCTCATATCTCAATCTCCACATGTAGATCCTGTTATACAGGTTCTTAAAAGTTTCTATAAGCACTGGCTTCTTGTACCCCTTTTCATGCCAGACGCAAGAGTTTTAAACTCAAATTGGTAACAGACACCGCTCATCTTTCAAGACTGTGATGCCGTCTGGTCTGCTCTGAAGGAAGGACTTGTTCTGACAGCAACGCTCCACCCAAGTTGTAGTGTTGAGACAGTTGTATTGCTAAGGCGTGCAGTAGTCTTAAAAGATGCAGCCCTCTCATTTTGCCCAGCTGTGGGCTGTAGTGGAGCCTGTGGTGAAGCTGCTGGGCTTCTGAGGCGTGGAGTTAAGAGTAGTGGCCGCTTTAAGGACATGGTTCCTTTTTTTTTGGTGATACACACTTGTGTGGTTTTTCTTGTATTCCCTTCAGTTTGGTTTTGATCACATGCTGATTCCAGATCCGTGCTGTGAGCCAACTTTTGGCCACACTGTGGTGGCTTGCCACTGGCATTGTGAGGAGGGAGTGGGTGTAAGGAGACGAGAGAGTCTGCTTTAGCCCTGGCTCAAACAGCCAGCCTCTCCTCAAGCCTGCAATTATGCTGTTTTTCTTTTCTCTTCCTCCGTGTTTTTTTTTCTCTCCTCCAGCTGCCGGGTTTCCAGCTGGAGGCTTTGGCGGTGGCCTTGCACGCTGTTTATTTTGCGAGAGTACTCATTTGGTAATTTCACACCTCTAAACATCTCCTTTAACCTCCTCCTTCTCACCCTGCTTTAATGAAGTTTTATCAGTTTAGGAAATGACAAAGTCACTACTTGATAGGAGAAGGAACACAACACTTCAGACGCTAAGTGCTAAACTTCCAGCCTTGAATTTATTTTCCTACAGAATATACAAAAACTCAAAATCCTGTAAATTTAATTTATACATTTAAAGGCTGATTAAATTATTCGGCACTACACCGAGTGTAAATAATTTATAACACCTTATTGTTAAATTAGATTAGATTTGGAGCTTAATAAAGCACAAATATTAGCACAGCATCTGGAGCATTTGCATAAATGTTCATTTGACTTATTTAAATATTATCATTTGTGTTTTATTTCCTTGTTACTTAGAAAGGAAAAAAGTATATAAATTTAAAGTCATTTTTTTGTGTTTGTTCACACCCCATTTCTCTTCCATCTTATTATTCCTGTCTTTTATTCTCCCCCCATTCTTCCATTTCCTCTAGAGAGTACCCATTT
This sequence comes from Duopalatinus emarginatus, assembly GCA_028565595.1. Taxonomy (NCBI): domain Eukaryota; kingdom Metazoa; phylum Chordata; class Actinopteri; order Siluriformes; family Pimelodidae; genus Duopalatinus; species Duopalatinus emarginatus. The sequence goes on from JAOVVF010000051.1 coordinate 12,397,731, forward strand.
GATCAGACTGTCTTTTTTTTTTTTTTTTTTTTGGTTGCGCAGCATATGAATGTGTTTGGAATATGAATTTGTGTCTGTGTGTGGAATATAAATGTATATGTGAGTGTGTATGTGTGTGTACAGTATGTGAACTTTGTGTGAACTGTATAAATGTGTCTGATTCTGATTGTAGGCTGTTTTAGAGGTGATAAATGACTATAATTGTGTGTATATTCATGTGCTTTGCCTCAGCATCTGACTCTTTGTATGCTAAATGTGGTCTGCTGGGATGAGTGTATTATGTGCTGCACTCAGGATGTGCGTGTATTTTACATGAGTGTAAAGTATGTTATTTTGAAGTGTGTGTGTGTGTGTGTGTGTGTGTGTGTGTGTTTAAGCTGTGTGTACCATACTTACGGGGGAGTAAGCACTAAGCAGTGTTAATAATTGATGTGAATTGGACTGGGTGATAACACCATCGCATTTGGCCGTTGGACTGCTAATCTGCCCCCTCTCTAAGGGGCTTCCACCCCCTGGGACCATAATGCTTAAAGGAGGAGAGCACTCCAGCCCTTCGTTTCCATTCCTTCATTATCATTCTTTCTGCCTCCTGTCTTCCTTGCCGTCTGCTGTTCTTTCTGTTTATTCTACTCTCCCTTGTTTTTTGCCTCTTTCCTTCCTCTTTTTCTTTGCATGTCGAGCTCTTTATGCTTGAACTTAACCCTGGTTCTGATAGGTTGATTAGTTTATTAGATTATTTCAGTGCTAGTAGCATGAAGGTGTGTGTATGTGAGAGAGGGGGAATGACCTCAGATGTTACAGCAGAATGATCACAGCACCGTAATCATGAGAGCAACAACTTGGAGCAGACTGTGAATTGAGACTCTTGTATACTAGTGCTCTACTTCTCTATTCCATTCACTCTCCCTGCTTCTGTCTTTCTTCTCTTTCTCCTCGCCTCACCCACTCTCTTCCTTGCTTCTGTTTCTCACTTCCTTTTGCTTGTTTCTTGCTCTTCCCCCCCCTGCTATGTGCTCTTCTCCTTTATTCCTTGATCTCTCATCTCCCACTCCCCATCTTCCTCACTCTGTTTTAGCTTTTTTTCCCCTTTGACACTGAGAGACTGATAATCAGGTACCTGAAAGTGAATATAGACTTCAGTTTTTCTCAAATTCAGGAAATATCTTTGTTCTTATATTATTACTTATTTATTTATTTATTTTAAAAAGTACAAATAACCACAATGTATTTACATACATTACTGTATTGTTCTAGTTTTTTATTTCACTATTTAACTTTATACATTTTTTTTTTTACTTTTCTTAAACATTCTTGAATGGTTGATGCTGTTTATATAAATTTGGTATTTAGGTCGAATTTGCTGACATACTAAATTCAAAACAAATGCTCGGTACTTCTCAAGTGTTATGAGTTAAGCTTGTGATCTCACTCAATGAGCTCAAAAGTTTTAACTGTTGTTTGATACCAAACTATTACATGATGTCGTAAACTTTGTATCAAATCCTGCAAGCTAGGCTAAAGTTAGTGATGCATAAAATATTTTACAATTGTGTATATTTGACAGTTTTGGCTACTGAAACAAGTCACTGGGATCATGAAAAAGTACATAGAGGCTATAAATTCAGCTACTTGTGTCTGTAACAAATATTACCCTGCTGACAGCTAACTGGCTATTTAAATAGGGAGGAATACATTGTGGTGTAGAGACATTTATATGCGGAGACAAGGCCAACTGTAGGCGTTTCCTAGGAATTAAACAATTAAACAATTTACTATTTTACATAAATTGTATTTTCAAATTACTTTTAACTATTATTATTATTAATCTTCCTTATAACTTAGCTATTATCTAAGGTTTTTGTTGTTCTGTTATTATTGTTCTGCCTTTTCCATCCTGTTTGCTCAAACTGACACACACATGAATAGCAATAAATTCTGGTATGCTGCATGAATCAGAAGGTATAAAATCTGTCCTGGCCAGTTCAGCATCCTGTCTCACAGCACAAAAGTTTATCTCATTGTCTTATCCTGCCTGTCTCTGCTTGTATCTGTCCTGCAGGCACTGGGCTGATGACGAACTCCTCTGCTTCGTTCATGGGCACTTTTCTGGCCAGCAGTCTGGGCTCACCCCCTTCCCATCCCTCTGGGCCCCCTTCATCTCCCTCTTCTCCTCCTTATCGCAGTGGACCCCACTCCAGCGGTCACTCCCAGATCTGGTTCCCACACCCACATGAAGGTACATCTTTTTTTTTTCTCTGACTCAACTTTTCCTTGTTCAGATGTAGCCAGAGGCTTGTTTTGCTGCATAGGTTTGCGTGAAATGGTGTAGTAGTGTTACAGCTGTGGGAATGTAATGTTTACACACTCATCCTTACACATGAACTTCCTTGTAGCTCTTATCGGAGTCTTGTGTAAATGGTGTATCTCATCCAGAACAAGTGTGCCAGCATTGGACCTGATGTCTGGTTAACAAAGTAAAACAGCTGTCTTTAATCTGAATGCTGAATTGAATTCAGAATGTGCATTACAGACATTGTTGCTGCTGTTTTGTGGTCATAAACACTGTAAGCATTAGGAGTGTGCTGGGAGTGTTGAGAGCTGCAATATGTAGTTATGGGCGTAATTATTAAACTATTATTGTCTTGCTTGTTTGCTTGGTGCTGCTCTCTAAGTTCATGTCCATTTTCCCTGGAGTCGGAGGTTCCAGGAGCTGGTCTACATGTTAAAGAAATCTGTAAACCCCCCAAGATGGCAGCACATATTTAGATTTTTTTTTTTTAATATAATTGAACTTTATAAATATTAGGCAAATATTAGGCAAATTGTTGCTTGATGCTTTTTGTTCTTTAACATTTCCCTGCAGAACCAAACTACTATTTACACTGTATTAAACTGTAGATTCAAAACAGTTTCTATTACATTAACAGCATTTACTGACCTTTATATATTAAAAATTGTGATTAGCTGCTTGAAACTTCTAAGCTTTTCTGTCTTTTAATTTAGGAAACCAACAAACTAACCAGATCAGTGAAGCGTGTTTATTTTTATACAGATATTTAGATTCAATAAATAAAATTACTGACACCCCCCCTTATGTCAAAATGTACTTACAGCAGATTTTTCTGTGTGCGTGTGCGTGAGCGTGTGTGCATGTGTGTATGTGTGTCGGTTTGTGTCGTCTGATCAAAATCTAGCGCTCATGAACCGTTTCTATACATAGAACATTGCAACAAGGATGTGCACACAAGTGCGTGTATGTGTGTGTGTGTGTGTGTGTGTGTGTGTGTGTGTGTGTGTGTGTGGTATGGTGCAGGTTAAGTGCTCTGTATCTCTGGAGCTCTTGGCAGCTGGCAGGGTGGAACAGTAATTGTTGTTGGCAGGCTGCACAGTGGGGCTTTTCTGCTGGCACCCAGAGCTACAGAGCTACTGTAACTCATTGACTGAACAAATCTTTGTGTGTGTGTGTGTGTGAGAGAGAGAGAGAGAGAGAGAGAGAGAGAGAGAAAGAGGAAGAGAGAAAAAGAAAGAAAGCAAGAGACTGAGAGAGAGAGAGAGAGAGAGAGAGAGAGAGAGAGAGAGAGGATTTAAACAAGAATAATTATGCACAGGTGAAGGTGTATAATGTTATAGCAGGGTGTAAGCAAAAGAAAATGTAATGATATATTGAGAGCACTGGTTCAGCACAGTGCTCCTGGAGCTACAAACTAATCAATAATAAAGGCACAATAACAATAATAACAACAATAATGATAACTGTAATAATAACGTTAATAGAATGTGTCTGTAATGATGTAGATGCCCTATTATGTTGATAGAGGTCATTATTGGAATCAGGCTTTAATTGCATTTAGACCCTTGGAGCAGTTGATTGGATGGCTCCATTTCCCCCGATAACACTCCACATCTCGTCTCTCCTGGTCTGCTGCATATTTACCCCCCCCCCCCTCATCCCCTCCCAATTTGCATAAAGAGCATGTCATCAAAATGAGCCACACAATTACCCAGCTCTGCTCCCCCTCAGAGACAACTGCATTTCTACTGACAATGCAAAGACCTACCTGACCTGCAAGGACATGCTGTGTGCGTGCATGTGTGTGGAGGTGGGGAGGGAAACTGGGCAGACAGGAGAAAGTCAGGTTAAGACAGGGAAGGCAAATAGAGAGAGACTAATTTTAATTCTGATTTGAATTTTATTTGATGCACAGGAACCCCTTTGGAGACCAGGACAGATGGAGCTGCTTTCGAGTGTTATTGTTTAAATGTGTGTGTGTGTGTGTGTGTGTGTGTGTGTGTGTGTGTGTGTGTGTGTGTGTGTGTAGTGTAAATAGCTCTGATGGTTTTATGTTGTTTGGGGCTTCTGTATGGTCATGCACCCTCTGTATAACATTAGTCATATGTAATTACATATACAGTACATATAATATTGATACACAATCGCTTCACAACATGTCTGGTATTTCAATGGTATAACACTGACTGTCACACTAATACATAAACCACTAGATGTTTTTTAGATAACTGAAACCACAGCTAGCAAGCCTAAATGTAACACATATACCAATATACTTTTGTACATTTATATATATACATTTGTTTCATATTGTATATGCCCCCTGCACTACCTTAAAACTTCAGTATCATCTACATACTAGCTGGCCCTGGTGGGTTGATGGGATTTCCCCAGTCTAGGCCAAGGGTGTCATGACCCTTACGGTTAAACCCACTCCAACGGCCTACTTCCTACCTAGACAACCAGCAGTGGCACACTTAGGTATGTGTGTGTTTGTTAATGTGTGTCTGTGTGGGCTTGCGGTTTTAAATGAAAACGTTGGGTGAGCAGCTGGCTTCCGGGTGTGTATTTCCGCAAGCGAGCGTGTGTGTATGTATGTATGTATGTGTGTGTGTG
>JAOVVF010000051.1:12406345-12430424 GCA_028565595.1 Duopalatinus emarginatus
CCCCCCCCCCCCCCCACACACACACACACACACACACACACACACACACACACACACACACTCAGGTTCATCACAGAGAACTGATTATGTTATTGAATGATTGTCTGAACCCACTTAACACACATTACGCTTGTGTACATTTCATCTTTTTCTTATTCTGGGTTCATATTCCGCTTCATGTTTGCATCATATGAACTACAGATGCAGTGTTATATGTACATTTCTTGAGTAATGAAGGTGAGCTCAGTTCAGAGCTGCTTATATGTGTGTGTGGACTGAAAATTGAGTAGTGGTGTTTGGGGACAATGAGTGTATGGAATGTCGAGGATGAGTCTTATGGACGGCTGTATATTTTATTAAGAACAGCTAAAAGTGGAACTGCTTTCTGTTTCAGAATTTCTAGAAGGTATCTGCATATATTAATAGTAATATTAAAGAGTGTCATTATACTCAAGAAAAGTATAAACTATACATAATATTTAAACAGCATAAAAAGATGAGTTAAAATCTCCGACAGGCACCCTGGTCACATTCCAGATTAGTACTTCTGTATGTTTGGGCCAGTCCTTGTGTGGCTCTTGGTTGCTTGGCATTGATCCGTACTAAGCGTCTGCAACTCCGCTGTCTGCTTAGTTTCAACATGAGCATTACCTCTGTCTTCTGCTGTGGCCTCCACTATCCCGGGATACAGATCCCTGACCTTGGAGGTGCAAAGGAAAGCAAAATGCTGTTTACCTTTCTTTGAAACCATGGGAAATGCACAGAACAGCTGCTTCCTCTGCTCTATAGGAGTGTGTGGCTTTTTACCATGTACTGAGTACTGGGAAAAGAAAGATATAAACCATAACAAGGCCAGAAATGTGAGAAGTGACAATTTAACAGTTAAAGGGTTGCAAAAGTTCTGTATACAAAACATAATAGATCAGCATGCAGATTTGCGTTGTGAATGTTCTCACACCCAAACACGATCATCTGTTGAGATAAAATAACAGCAACACTTTACTGTATCATTAATAATTATTTTCTTAACGCGACCGGTCAAACTGCTTAGCTGTTGTCCTTGATTGTTTCACACAGCAGCTGCAGCTACAAGAAGAAATAGGAGCTGAAATCAAAACACTGTGCATACAAAAGAAATGTATTTCTCTCATTTACAATAAGAGATGATCAGTAGCTCATGTATACTTCATAGCTTACTTATGAATGCCAAGTGAAGCCCAAAATCTGCATGTTCCAGTCACGGCCATTGGAAAGGTTCTATCCTGCTCTAGGGCTTCATGGACCTTCATTCTGCTGCAGCAACAGCACAGCAAAAGGCCAAGTGTGTCACTCTTAGGTTTAGTTTGTCTCTCCTGACAATTCTCTCTCTCACTTTCTCTCTTTTTCTTGGTTTCTCTCATGGTAGCCCCAGGGTATTCCCGCTTTTCTGGAAGTCTGGCCCCCACCTTTCTACCCATGGGCCCCATAGATCACCATGGAAACAGTAGTGTTCTCTATGGACAGCACAGATTCTACAACACTTCAAAAGGTGTGTGAGGCTCATTCCATCTGTCTTACCACAATTAACACTAATATAAACATATGGTCAGTTTATAATTTTTAAACTTAAAAGTATAATCCTAAGTTTTTTTATGGTGTCTTTCATGCTCTCATTCTCACTGTCTTTTTCTTACTTAGATTTCTATATCAGAAGCCTCTCATCACAGCCCCACCTTCTCTCTACCAATCACAACTTGTCCTCACTGACTCGGACCGCCCCTAGCCACCCCTTGGGCTCTTGTAGCCGTGAGCGGGATCCTGGGGGAGGTGGGCCCACCCAGAAAAGCTCTAAAGACTCAGATATTGGAGAGCGCATTATAGCAGTTGTAGGAAAAGATAAGGAGAAAAGTAAACAGGAGGTGAAAGATCGTCAGCACCATGACCCACCTTCACCAGTCCCCCACCATCACCAACACCTCCATCCTCACCACCATTCCCAGCTCCACCATTTAGGGCAAGAGGAAAGCCCTAGACACAAAGATGATCCAAAGCACCTGAGTGGCTGCTTACTTTCTACAAAGACCCATAATGGCCCTCATACAGGGACAGCAGTCAGGGGCTCTTCTCTCCCCAGTTGTGTAGGGCCAGGGGCCTTGAGTCTAGGAACTGGTTCAAAAGGGGGTGGAGGTAATATCTGTTGCAAAGAGGTAAGTGGTGAGATGCGAATTAGTGAGTCTCCATCGGACTGCTTGCGCCATAGTGCAATGCTAGGCCATACCCATCCAGTACCATATGCTATGCCTCCTCCGCTTGGCTTGGGCTCAGCAGTTGGAGGATCCTGGCCACACCCTATTCACCCCCACCATCACCATGCCCATCATCCACATCCAGATATATATTGTCCCCCTGCCTCCCTAACAATGTCCTCTGCTCAGGATAAAAGTCTAGCTCCTGGAGCAGGCAGGGATCGCAAAGTCATAGGGCCCACGTTTGTGCCCTCTGTGGGACCACTGGGTGATAAGAGCAGCGGGCCATTTCAGCTGGGTAACTCTCACTGTCAGGGTCTAAGAGGGATGGTTGACGACATTGGAGGAGAGGGATTAGGGAAGGTCAGAGCTTCTGAAAAGAGTAGTAATGCAGGCAGACTAGCTCCTCCTCCCGTACCTCCTCCCCCAACTCCTAATACCTGTCATAAAAAGTCCTCACATCAACCTCAGCAAGATGTCTACGGGAAAACAGACAAGGGTCCAGACTGGTCTCTAGGCCCCAATTCACATTTACCACAGCATGCACAGCATGGTCATGATCACCAGCTGCATTCCAATCTCCCAAACCACTCCTTTAGCTCAGAGGCTGCTGAGAATTCCTCAGAGACAGATGCTTATCAACCCTCCCTGCCCCAGGGAGCCAAAGATGGCTGCCAGGCTAAAAGCAGCTCTTATGCCAGCACTCCACCTTTCCAGGACTGTTTGCACTTGGGTTCACCTCACAAAATTCCATCTGAAAGCAAGCCCAATAATGAAAATGGGTGTGCACTCCAGCGGGACAGCCAGAGGATTGCTAGGGTACACCATCACCAGCAAAATAGCAAGACTGGAATTCAAGGTCAGGATCCAGAGCTGGGTCCAAGCAACAGTTTCCGAGACAGAAGAAAACAAGATGTGGTGTACACTGGGCATCAAGTGGGTTCTTCTTGGGAAGTGCGAGGGCAGCCTGATAATGAGCGACACAAAGCATATGATACTTTTGGTACAGGAGACCAGGGGCCTCATCCTCCTTTTCCTGACCACCAGCAGCCCTCAATAGGCCCTCCCGGACCAGAGAACAGTGCCATGAAAAATCTGATGAAGTACAGCAACCAGCAGCCACACCTGCTCTCCCAGAGGAGCCCGTTCGGGGGCTTGGGTAACCTAAAGCAGGGACCAGGGAATGGAGACAGGAATGAAAGAAGTGAGAGGAATCGAGGGGGTACAAGCTGTGCCCATCAGGAGGGCAAGCAAACTCTGCCTTCAAGGAGGGCCTCTTCCTCTGGGGAGAGTGAGCGTTCAGAGCGGGCAGGCCGTGATTCCGGTGAGGGGGAAGGGGAAGTGAGGCAGCCCCCTGTGGGTATTGCTGTGGCAGTCGCCAGGCAGAGAGAGCCTCTGTGCCGCCCACCAGACAGGCCTGCCACCCACAGCCGCCACGGCAGAGTGTTGCCCAGCATGAAGGGTAAGCCACCAGCAGGAGGCTCAGAGTGTGTGCGTATCTGTGCTATGCGTATGCGTGTCCATTTGAGATAACAAGACAGGCATCATTTTCCAGTTTAGCAGTGATAACTGCGAACGTTTGGAAACCACACATGTGAATAGCTGAATGTGTGATTACAGGAACAGTCTCCAATTAGTCATTTTTGGTTGCTAAATCACGTAATCAGCTATGTGCAAATTGGTCCTGACATTTCAGAAGTTTAACATGCCAGATTGGGTGTTTTAGTTATTTTAGTGCCAGTTTGAGTTTGGTTGACAAACTGTTTACTGTGCTCAGGTCAACCACACTTTATGTAAGTGTTGTCAATCAGTCATACTTACTTAAATACAAGTGAATATTCAAAATGATTGTGCTGCAATTTGCAAGATTAGTGTTTTACATTAGGTTTAACAGAATACCTACTTAGTTTGTGTTGACAGTGCTGAGTTGCCAGATTGTTTTGCTGAATCATTCTTTTGTTGCAGGTATTGGACGCTCTATATACTCAGTTGAAAGGGAGGTGGAGGAGGAAAGGAAGAGTATGTCTGAGGAGCAGCTGTCTCTGCCTCCGCTGGACAGAGAAAGAGATCTTCTTCTCAGGTATGTATATTTAACTAATAATGAACACAGTTCTGTCTTAACAAATGACCAAACATGAAGACACAAGTCATCTGTTATGCATTCTGTTCTTGCATACTTGCTCTATTCAGGGAAAACAAGGACCTTGTTGAGTTTGCGAGGATCCACCCTTCCAGTAGTTGCCATGGAGACCTGACCTCTCACCTCATCATGCCAGGAGGAAGCCAATTAGGAGCCGATCCTTCTGCACATACTCACCCAGCTCATCACTGGATGCCTCGTACAGGAAGTCCCTCCCTTTGGATTGGACACTCTTATGGTATGCAATATGGTAGATAAATTTGCTATTTTTGTAGCCTTTTAATAATTTATAGTAGCTTAATGGCTTTTTACTACAATTAGTGAAATTTGGATTACATTTGAACACAAGAATGAATATGATTATGGTATTTTTATTTTTTCATCACTTTAACAAAGTTTGCAAAATGTTCATTGCTTTACTGACCCCAGCTCTATGCTTCATGGACTTGAACAAAGCAAACTTGCAAAACCTCCAGAACAATGAACTACTTCATGAACAGGGAGCAAGTACTTCAAATACTGTATTTAATGGTATTTTAACTGGTTCTGGTTTGTCATCAGGTCTGAGTCATGCCGCTCTGCACCAAAACCTGCCCCCAGGCTTTTCCGCAGCCATGCCCAGCCCCCTGCAGCCTGTACTGCCCCTTCCGCAGGACCCCTCTCCTGCCCTGGTAGTTCTACCCACTGAGCCGGCTGCCCACCCTGCTGCTCATCACCTAGGTATACTGCCAAGATCCACTTTTTTAAACTAATGTAGCAGTGTGGTTGTTTGCAAACATGTTTTAATAGAAGCATAAAGGTGATTTTTTTTGCTGAAGCATAATCGTCTTTCTAAAACTTTCATTACTTTCCCTGTTTTTTTTCAATAACTATCCATATTCTTTAAGTTAATTTGGCAGGTTGAAAAGATTTTCTGCTTCCAGTTTCTAACTCATGTTCTGTTATCACAATACAAATGCTTTACTAAGCCATGCAACATATTATCAGTTCAGTTGTAAAACATGGAATGACATTATGAAAACTGTTCAAACAGATTTGATTGTTTTAAACAGGAAGCTGGTGTTCCACCAATTGCTTAGTAAAGTGTAAATGCTTAGAGGAACTATAAAAGTGTTAATGTAAGTTATTCTAAATGGTGTGTGTCTGTGTGTTTAAGGGTGTGTCGTGAAAACGCAGTGCAAATACATGTATAATTTACTGAACAATGTTAGGCATTGTATAAATATTTGCATGTCAGAATTCTGATTCATATTGATTCATACTGAGGTATGAACCTGTTGATCTCTGTGAAAAAAATCCACTGAATGAACATGTGGGAGTCTGGGAAAGTTTTTATGGCAAGCCAAAGTTGTTTGCCGTTCACTTTGGAGAGTGATGTAGCTGTTAAACCTGTGCTCTGTTTTATGTATATTTTTCTTTACCTTAATGTGTTTTCCCCTTTACGTTGTCTCGCAGTACACATTGCTGGGTAAAGCAAGCTCAAGGCAGCTTCATTTGACGTTGGCCCACACCTGCTCACAGAGCTGTTTGCAGCACTTTGATTTGACCATGGAGGTTATGTGCTGTGTGCCTGTGTGCTATGCTGTAGTGATCTGCTCAGTGCTGTGTGAGCACCCACCTCCCATCTCACTGTGAAATTTAATTAGCTCTCTGCTCTTCGGCGCAGCACTTTCCTTCAGCGCTCGGCAGGAGCCGCATCCAAGAGTGGAAGTGCACCCACTGGACCCTTCCCTAGGGAAACATTACCCCTGTCCCAGTAATCTTGCCCAACAAAAAGCTCCACCACACTTTGGGGAAGGAGGGAATGGGTGGAGAGGGTATAGGAGGGGGACAGAATGAGTAGCATGTGAAAAGCAGTTGAAGAATCATATTGTGTTGAAATATTTGTGGGCTGAATCTCAAGCTTGAGACAAAGTACACAGCTGTTGTGCATCTTCTACTGTGCTTTTTTTCTATTTCTATTTTCTATTTTTCTCCCTCCCACCCTTAAAGCCATGTCTTATGCTACACACAGTAATTTGATAAAGCCTGTCCTCGGGTAACCCCTGCAAAAGATTCCTCCAATTGGAACAGCATAAATTCGCAGCCATGCATTCGAATGAATTGCAAGCCTAGGTGGCCTCAACAGTTTGTGTGGCATCTTAAAAATCACTGATCATCATTTCACCCTAAAGACACGTTGAGACCATTTAAGCTCACATGAATGAATGTGCCATTTGAAACTTGGTTGTTGTTATCTTCTCAAGCAGCCTGTCAGGAAGGACTCATGCGAAGGGCTACATTCATGTGACAGTTTGAGCAAGCAGGGCTGAATTGTTTTGACCTGGATTATTGTACTGGTAGGGAATAGGCAAGTGAGGAAAGCTCAGTGTTTCCTCAGCCTTTGTTTCAAATGTGCAACATCATAAGGTAATAATGAGGCTTCAGGCTGTGTTTTCAATAGATGGAAAGAAGAAAGTAAACCAGTAAGGTGTTACAAAAAGTGAATAAATTGAGAAGACCAGATCTTTTTTTTTTACCACTAAGATTCTACAGGGTAAAGAGTGCAAAAAATGTTCTCACACTTACTTATCCCTCTGTCTGTTTGTCTCTGCACCTCTCTGTAGATGTAATGGAGCAACAGGGATTATGGCCCCCAGTGTATGGGGCTCGAGGGCCTGCTTCTCACATACAGCATTCCTCAGTCTATTCACGCCAGTTTCTACGGCAACAAGAACTCTATATGCTGCAGCAGCATCAGCACCAGCAACACCACAGAGCAGCACAAGCAATAGAGCTGGCACACAGGCAGTCACATTCTCAGGTAATAGGGAAATCTTTCTGTACAAAATGGCTGCAAAACATGCAGATGCAGAGTGCCATCAGAATAACATCAGACTTGATGTTATTAGGTCTTATTTGTCGTAGGGTGAAATTACATAACTGTAAATGAATTAGTATAAATTAATTTACTTTAATATAAAATTCATTAGTTGTAAAATAAATTGTAAAAGCTACCATTTCCTGTTTTTGGACTTCCTGTGATGATCTTTCTGTTTTTCACATTCACAGAGGAAACCAGAGGATCCCCCTATTGATCTGGATGACGGTCCTCCTGAGCCTCGCACCCTGAAATCAGCAAAACCCTTCTCTTTCCCCTCCTCCAGTAAAAGTCGCTCCTCTTCCTCCCCAGGGGGATGCGCTTCTCGTCTCTCACCCTGCTGTCACTCACCAGCCCCACGGCCCCATCCCAAAAGCACTCCGTGTACCCCCTGCCCCGAGCCAAGCCCAGCTGTAGCAGCACCGCGCTCTCCTGCCCTCAGCCCCCATGCCACCCCCCACCTTCCCAAAGAAGCTGAGGCCCAGGACAAGAGAGGTGAGGGTCAGCCACCACAGGACTACCCTCACTCTCTGGAGCCTGGTGAGTGAAGTAACCATGATTATAAAGGCCTGGTGTACTTGCATTTCAGGTCTTATTCTGATCTTTACTGGCTTTATGTTGGTTTTGAAAAATTCATTGCATGTATTTGCGTACAATAAAATTGCTTTATTGAAAAGTCCGTTTTATGCAGGTTCAAAGGGTAGAGCTTCTGACGGAAAATAACAGCATGCAGATGAGAGAAAAAGGAACACAGCATTACCATTCTCAAGGTTAAGGTCGTACCATCCTGCCTGCCTCCATGGCTCCAGGCCGAAAAATAGAGCATAAGGGAGATATAGAGGGGAGACTTTGGTCTGCCTCTCAAGGACAGTTAGTCTGGGGAGAAACATACAAAGCTTAAGATAAAAAAAAGATGGAGCCTTTGTAGCCACATACCTCTTTGATTACTGATGACTGACAATCAGTTGTATATTACAAAAATAGGACTGTTTCCTTCCCCCCTATTCTGTCCCTGTTTGAATGTCATCTATTTGTTTATATATGCTCATGGTTAATATATAATTAGGTTCATGAGCAAAGCATAGATTTTTGGTTACTGCAAGAGACAAAGCAAAGGAAGTGAGGCAAGGATGACTGTAGTTGGGGGGCTCTCTTATCCTTCAGGGGTCCTTGAGGCCTGGCTGGCGGAAGGATACAAATTCATCTGTCTGCTTTGTCAGGAAGGGCGGATGGATACCATCAATAACCCAGTGCTGGGGTGACAGGGCTAGGTCTGCAATCACATCCAGACACCATGCTGTCATCAATATAACCTGCTATGCTGCAGCTCTCTTTCTCTCTCTCTCTCTCTCTCTCTCTCTTGCGCTCTCTCTCATACACACACATGCACACACACAAACTCACACCTATGAACACAAAAGTGTGCACTGCTTAAATACACATACATGCACTGCTACTCACACAATCATTTTCACTCTTACCCCAAATGAGATGAATACACATGCTCACTCAGAGACTAAATTATATGCAAACACTCCTGTGTGCAATCCCTCACACACAAAACAGTGCACACACTGCATCCATAACACCCTTGAACAAAATATTCAGTATTCATAGAAATTTTGATCATGTCTGCGTATTGTCTTTATGGTGCAGGCTCTATTATGTGGGTGAGTAGTAATAGATAAAAGCAACACAGTCCCTGAATAGTACACACTGTCAATGGAGATGGAATATACATAATGTCCATCAATTATACACTGTAGCTTAGGAGCTGAGCCCTGTAAGGTTATGCTGTAACAAATGATAAAGCTATGTCACAGATGTTCATATTCTTGGAGGTTAATAATCTTATACATAAACTGACCCTAGCAAGAGCATTTTGACTAACTAATGATCTTTTTCTCCTGTACATCTCTCCACAGATCTTCCACCTGGCTATACTTATCCTGCCATTGCTTACAAGGCTGGTCCATCTCCACAAGAAGTCCAGTTAGCCGAACATGCTGACTTGGAGGCAGAGCAAGCAGAACCTGCTGAACCAGCACCACAGCCCCTTCCACTGTCCACAGTGGCAGAGGAGCCTGTGTGCCAGAAATCAGAATCACCATCTTCAACTGCCCAGGTAGAACCCCAAGTGAAAGATGTCCAAGAGGGGAATAGGGTGATGGCAGAAAAGGAAGAGTTAGATGAAGAACAGAAGGGCATTACCTGCCCTCCTACCTCTGCCTCTCCACCTGTATGCCAACACCCCTTCATATCTCCCTGCCATGATGCTTCCCCTATAGAGGAGAACTCACAAATAGAGGCATTTAATACCCTCACCCCTGAACAGCCCAATTTGGTCCTGGACCCAGTGGAGGAGGTCAAAACTCAGGAAGATGATATGGTAAATACTGTCCAGGATTCACCTACTGCATCCAAGGAGCTCCATTCTGTGGCTGTGAATGAAGAAATCCAAGAGAGGACTGACAAAAACTGTACTTCACCTAATACATCTGTAGATATGGAGGTCACTCAGGCTTCAACATCCTCCACTCCCTGCTCTGAGCTTTCTGCTCTTGGTAACCAGTATCCTGGATCCTGCATCTGGAGTCTGGAGCTTTTGATTGCAGCAGCTCTCTGTGCCACAAGAGATGCCCAGATGGCTGCCCCAGTGGCAGCACCTGCTTGTATAGCACCCCCTCAAAATGGCATGGCGCTTCTGAGTGAGCTTGCTGAGCTGGAGAGTCAACAGCGAGAGAAGAACAGCTGCAGCATGGAGAGTGCAGGTATGCAAACTAACATTCATATTTCCAGAACAGTTTCCAGTCACATGCACATCAGATGAATGTTAATCCCGACCTAAAATTGATTTTTGAAGCCAGGTAGTGCACTGACAGAGTGGCTGGGGTATTTCTTTTTCTTTTATCAGAACAGCAAAAGCTGCCTCACACACACCCTCACCTCACTGTACACACAATTTAATTTCTCATCAGTGCTTTGCATGCACAGTCTTGTAGCACTGTGATATACACAGCAGGGGAGGGTTATGGCTGTGTCTTTCATTTTGTTTTGCTTCTCCTCACAAGACGAGGTGTGTAAAAGGGCTTTTCAGCCCAGCCAGCTTTCTGTCCTTTCTGCAAAGGAAAGATAACAACACCCCCCACCCTCACCCCCCCAGAAAAAAACATACCTCTGCTTCCAAGACAGACACATGCCACAAAAACACAAAAACATGCACACAATGACCATTTCGCGACTGACCTTCCAGCTTTCTTCCTGATATACATACAATACACCCTACCATATACACATTTAAACTTATACACATGCATTATACACAACACTTCAAACCCTGTATCTTGCTGACCAAAGATCAAGTCCTGTGTAGCCTTCTGGGGTTCTGTACTTCCTATGGGACAGAGGGAAGGCTTGGGGGACGTGGTTCTTAAAAGGGATTGAGCCCATCTTAAAAGGCATCCATAATGATATGAACCCCCCAGGTCCTATGGATTGGACCATGTCCACTGAGTCATCCTGAGGGAGAGAGAGCTCCCCTGCCTCTGCCCTTTAACCTGTTTGATCATGTTTTTAAAGCTCATTTTAGATGGGAAGGCCCAGCCTTTCCGCGGCTGCCTGTGTCTTCCCCCTGTGAAGAGTTGA
This sequence comes from Duopalatinus emarginatus, assembly GCA_028565595.1. NCBI lineage: Eukaryota > Metazoa > Chordata > Actinopteri > Siluriformes > Pimelodidae > Duopalatinus > Duopalatinus emarginatus. The sequence goes on from JAOVVF010000051.1 coordinate 12,417,216, forward strand.
TGAAATGGTAAAAGCAGCTGATCTTTCCCTCTTAGGATTGCACTGCTTTTGTTGCCTAATTAGCCTCCATTGTTGTGAGAGCTGCTTTAAAGCTTTGTTGCTTTTCCATGGAGCATTTTGCGTTTCCCTGCCAAAGGATGTTTTTATTTACACTAACATTCTCTAGAAGCTAAGAAATCCCAAATGACTCCACTACAACATTAAAAACAGTTTCTGCATTCATTGCATTTATTACTCAGCTTTGTGTGTGTGTGTGTGTGTGTGTGAGTGTGTGTAAATGATAATGTCTGTAAAGAATTGTGTCACTGAGTTATTATAAAACTGTGTAATATTTACAAATGAGTGTTAAAATAGTTTACCTTTATGTAGCTATTACATTATTTATGAGTATCTATCCTGAAATAATTTCAGTAATAAATGCTGTAAAACCAGTAGTAAACAGCATTTCAACATGAGTACAGTAAATGTGTGTGTGTTGTGGATTTTAGTATGTAACTAATATAAAGACTTTAGAGTATTTGGTCTCTAAAGACACTATGGACACATGATTTTTATGTTATCTGTTGTTTTAATATAAGCCAATTGTTTGTGCAAAATTAAAATGATCTTATTTTAGCTAGCTTTACAAATCAATTTCAAAATGTTTTTCTTTGTAAACTTATGGGAAATTGGGATCATCCCCACTGCATTCCCACATTATGCTCAAATAAATAACAGCTGAGTATTGGGAAAGTTGCAATGAAACTAATATGTTGCAATGCGGGTGTTGATCTAGCAGGGCTGTGTCTGGGATCTTGGTCCTTCTCCCCCCTGTGCTGCTCTTTCAGCCTGGCGAGATTGCATGAGCTGTAGTTGGCATGGTTGGTTCAGCTTGTCTCATTAGAGCCGACTGTAGATTGATTTCAGCTTGAAGACCACTGTGCTATAACTGCCATAGTGATGTCAATCAGATGGGATACTAAAGACCCCTGGGAAACCAAAAACCTCCACTGGATAGAGCAGTTCTTTTCCCTTTCCTTTTTTCATTTAATTCTGTTTCCTTTTCCTACTTTTCATTTTCTCTTCCTAACTTTCATCTTTTTTTATTTTCTTTGCTTCCCTTTCTTTATTTCTTTCTCTACTTTTTGCTTATTTTCGTATTTTTTGTTTCCTTTTAATCTTTTCTTTCTTTCTGTCTCACTTCCCCGCATATCGAAGCTTTTAGGCCTTGTCATCACTCTTAAACAGCTCTCTACCAGTTTTGCCAGTTTTACCTGATTCCCTCTCACTTTCTCCTCATCTTCTCTTCTTCTGTCCCGTATTTCTCCCACGCTTGTCTCCTACATCCACACACTCCACCCTGCTAGTGCACTGTGTATGTATTTCCCCGGGTTTTCCCCTTTGTAGAGGAAATTGGATTCTTTCCATGTCAGTAATGAGGACATGTTTGAGAATAAATAGATGGCTCAATAAACACTTATTGCCTGCCTCCCACCAGCCTCTAGGCTTGCCTTCCTCTTCTCTCCCCATTCCCGTCCCTCCCTTGCCTCTCTCTCATTTGCCTCTCTATCTTTTCCTTCATTCCCCTTTCTCCTGCTCTCATTCCTCCTCTCTCCCCTTCTCCTTCTCAGTGACCATGTAGACCACGATTCAGTTTTATTTTATGTTGGTGTGGCATCTGTCTCTCTTGCTCTCACTCATGCGCACATACACAAACTCTCCCTCTCTCTCTCTCACACACACACACACACACACACACACACACACACACACACACACACACACACACACACACACATAATGCATATACAGTCTCCTCAGTGTCCCTGGGCCAGCTTGTGCTGTCATGAATATTCAAGGCTCATTTGCTGTGAGCGTGTGGCCTGCCCTAATGACTGAGATAAATGTAGAGAAATCCCCCCTTCATCTCTCTCTCTCTCTCTCTCTCTCTCTCTCTCTCTCTCTCCACTGTCTTTGTGTAACATGGCTCCTGGCATCTAGGCCTCATGTTCAGAGATAAGCTCTCTGGTTAATAGCTATCATCATTGCTCATTCAGAGACTGAAAGACACAAGGTGCTGGCAGGATACAACTTCATACTTAGAGGCTGTTTGCTCTTTATTTTGCCCTCTGCTTCACGTACTTTGTGTCTCACTCTCTCTTTTCACACTCATGTAATCACTGTTGTCTGTCTAACTGTTTATTTGCGTGGGACATAGTACCACCTCATAAGATCAGTTGTCTGCATGAGAATGACAGAAGAAGATAGACGAAGCTTTGTTTTGCATTACTGGAGACAGGTTTACCTCTAGTGGACAAAGGGTGATGAGTGCAGACATTTAACTGGAGCCACTGTCTTTCTGCACAGCACCTTCTACCAATCTGAGGAAATAAACTTATCACACACTGATTCTCAGTCCTTGTCTCGTCATGTGCAGGCAGAAATGTGGAGCACTTTATTACAACATGTTCATTTGGTTATTCCTGCAGGAGAAGAGAGACTGCTCTTTGACCTAGAAAGACTAGCAACCCTTGCAGCTGCACGGGCACTAGAAGTGACAAGTCCCATCACTACAGAGTCTTTCCCTCCTCTACGTCGTAGACTTAACCTGCGCAGGAAGTGGAAATGGACACCGCAACATGAACCGGTATCATTGTCCCATCTGTTCCTGAGCTGTACTAAACTTGTCTTTACACATTTGTTCATTTCACACCTTATCCTTGTGTTTTGACTGTGACTGCTGTTAATGAAACTTTTTAGTTAATTAAAATTTACTCAAATCATTAGTTCATATTTTTGTACAGTAACCCTGAATCTGATAAACCAATCAAATTGTTTTTGTGAGTGAAACGTGTTGTTCTGTTTATCACCAGTTCTGTATGAGCACACAGGTGCACTCAGACTTGATGTTGGCAGTCCAAAGCATTAGCTGATGTGATGTGGGTTGTGTGGGTGGGGTTTGCAGGCATGTCCAGTGAAGAGTATAATGGAAACATTGGACAGGGAGGAACTTGCGATGAGGGTACAGCTGGCTGAGCTGCAGCGGCGCTACAAGGAAAAACAGAAGGAACTGACCAAGCTACAGAGAAAACATGACCACCAGTGAGTGATGGGCCACCCTCACATATGCACACACAGTTACACACATAAAGGCAAACATATATACCTAGTCTCCACCTTACACCCATACTTGTAAGCACTTTCCTAGTCAATCTTTTCTCTGCTCAAACACAACAGCTAAGACCACCCAGTGTGTGCAGCATTCTTCTTACTTAAGCCATTGACCAGTAGGTTAAGTCCCCTGTGCTCGCTTAAGCCCATTCCACTGGCCACAGCAGCAATTAGGATGGCTTAGCACAACCCACTATACACCATTAGTGTGAATTAGAGTGATTGAGCAACCCTGTGTGTTCACAGAAAAGAGGATACCTCCAGAAGCCCAGCTCGTCGAGGCCCTGGCAGGCCAAGGAAACGCAAGCCCACCCCAGGACCAACTGCCCCCACAGATACAGTCAAGAGGGTCAAGTGAGTTTCTTTTGTTTGTGTCTTGAACTGTGCATGTGAAAGAGAGCTAGAAAGAGAGTGTGAAAACAGCATTTGAATGTCTTAAACAGCTTTTAAGAAAAAGACCTACTCATGTTGTTTGGCATACAGAATTACTCCCAGCAGTGAAGATACAGTGAAGATAGCAGTGAATTACTTCTAGGTGTAATTCTGTATGCCAAACAACATCTTATCATATCTTATGTGTGTACGACTATAGTTGAGGCAGTAAACACACTATTTTGCTGCAGTCCCTGCTATTCCTCATTGTGTGTAAGTAAATGGGGCTGGTATCGTTTAAACGAGGCAGACTAAGTACTTAATCAGTGCAAAGAGCCCTTCATTAATCATATTTACAACTTCCATTGATTATCTACAAGTGTTGCGACTCCTTCTAACCCCTGACGCACCAACAATATTAATTTGATAAAACGAGGCGTCCAAATGCCGACACAAAGTCAGAGCAAGAAGTTATCACTGTGATGAATGTGCGTTCCCTCCTGAGATGCACTTCTGTTTATGCCAGGCAGACATTTTGATAAACTCGGTCAGACCTGTTTACCCTACCTGATTAAAAAAAACTCCTCTTTTATTATGGACCTGGCTGATTAGTGGAGCACTAATGAGAACAAGAGCTGGAGCTTAATTACACATGCTTTACCCACTCCACATTTAGCCATGGCATTAATAATGTCGTCCACCAAATAAAACAAATGATACCTTCCTGCCACTGGAATCCATCTGAGTACTATAGCCCTACATGGAAAGCCTGTAGTCTTGTTTATGGTTTGTATGTTTATATAATGTTCATGTCATTTATGTATTGTTCATGTGTATCCATGTATTATTCATGTACACACTGACAGAAATAATAATTGAACCAAAGGTTCATCACTTCATCACTAGTGAATTGCATTACATTTGAGCAATTTGTTTTCGTACATCCAACATGACCTGATAATGTATTTTCAAAAGCCTGAATAAAATGAAGCCCTTCACTCTCACCCAAGTCCAGGTTTAAAATCAGGTGTCGGTGGCATTTTTTGGCATTCCTGCTGCACTATCATGACGCATGTGTAATTTAATACTTGTAGCTATTGGATTATGATATTTTAAAGCAATATGTAAATGCTGATCACACTCTCTCTACATAATTCACACTAGTAATTAGAAACTTAGCTTAGTGTAGTTTAGTGTACTAACTAAATTAGGTATACGCAATAATATTTTATTTTATTTTATTTGCCATAATTTGACATAGCATATTATTCTGCTCTGCCATTTTTTTTCTCCTTCTTCCGGTATATCTGTCCCTCCTGCTCTAAAGCAAGAGTGTTGTGTTGCATCGTGTTAATAAGAGGCTTATTTGAGGTCAAAGGTTATCAGGAGACATTAGTAGCAACAGGCCATCATAGCACAAAACAAACCTCAGTGTGAACATCTGGGTGTTATTTGACTTCAGTATGAGTGTGTCATCATACCAGGTACCAAATGCTCAATAGGTAGCTCCTGCTATTGTTTCATGCTTTTAATGTCTATAATCCTTTTGGTCAGACCCATTGAACAGGTAGCCTGCAGGCCAAATGTGGCCCTTTACAATGTTTCAAACAGTTTCTTTTTCCAGATGTCAAAATTATAATAGATATTTGTAATACATTATAATAGATACAAAAAAATATGCATTCAACATATGACATCCATGGTGTATTTGTGGAACAGGATGTTTAATTTGTTGAGTTATTCAAATAAAAAAAATAATAGAAGACAGCATTATTTCTCTCCTGTTCTCAGGAACAGAAGCCCAGTGTTATACCCCAAACTGTATTATGCTATTATACCTTAGAATATTCTCTGTTTAAAAGAAGTGTGGGGTTTTTTTTCATTAGGCGAGTTGACTGTATTTATAACAAAAATATTTTAATGATAAATATGAATATATATTTTTGTGTCTATTTTGTGTCTGTTGTTTTAAAATAGATAGAGTAGAGCAATATCATCTGAAAATGATCATGTGTAAATAATAATTAATGGTGCTTTATAAAGACCAGAGAAAGCTCCATTTGTGAATGCATGAATGCTTGTCCCATATATATACTGTGCATTAAATGATCTGGTCCTTTATGTCACTTTTCTGCCACTGAATATTTCGTGACCATGTTGTGTCCCCATAGTAAACAAATGGAAACTTTTATTTTCCACTGTATGAGCTGCAGGCTGGATGACATTATACACCACCTGTATGGTTTTTAGACATCCTGAGCTGTACTAACCATTTGCATGTTGTGAGAAACTGCATGTGTATATGTGTAAAACTCACACATCTGTAAAGTTTATAGAGTTTCATCTATAATGTTACGCTGGTTTCAGAAGTGTAGCAATATGAAACTTCAGGAACTTGATTATCCCACCATAATGATACGCGAAACAAGCAAAAAACTAAGATACAACCCATTCCACTATAGCTTCCACTACGCTATTATCCTCTCATTCTCTCCCTCTCACTTTCTCACTCACTCACTGCTGTTCACTCTGGCTGCGATGTCTCTCTTCATTTCTTGCTTACTCGCTCTCCTCCTCACTCTCTAATCAATCCCCTCCTCTGAATCTCATTACTATGTAATCCTGACCTCTCTTAGGAGAAGGGCCTTTGTAATTAGGGGGCTGTGAATTCTCTGGCAGTGTGTCTCAGACACCCACCCCCTCTCTCTATACACACACACACAAATACACACACGCTCTGCTCTCCCACCCGCTTGGCTGCTAACAGGAGGAATGTGACACAAGGTTGACACAAGAGCTGGGAGGGTCGCTGTGGGTCACGAGGTTAGAAGGTCGCCATCGGGTAGCGACAGGCTAAGAAAGGGGGAGGGTCGTTTCTGTCAGCTCTGCTCGCACACTGGGCTTTAATAGGCAGCCCCTCCATGGCACTCAATGAGCCCAAACAATCAGTCTCCAAAGCTCGCTCCGGAGCTGGTGTCAGGTTACGCTTGAGTTTCCACAGTGACTCTCTCCCTTGTGGCACCGGGGGAGGTTTTGATGCTTGGCGCTATATTCAAATGCAGCAGACATGGAATACAGATGCACTTTGTGTCGGGCAGAATGCTTCTACGTCTTTTTTCCTGTAGATAAGAAAAGGCCTTTCTGTAGCTCCTAATGGCCACTGGGAAAGTGAATATAGAACCTGTGGTGCAGTTGTTGCCGATTTTGCTGCCTTGAAAACATTCAGACACTTTGTAACACGAGAACTGACAATACAAACGTAACATTGTCATGCTTGTAAGATGCCCTGAAATTGAAAACGGAAATTGAACCCTTCTTCTACCCTGAGACAGATATGACTTGCAAAAGGAACAGCAACCATGTTAGAGGGTGACAAAGCGAAATTTTCAGGGAGGATAATCAGAGATGTTTTATCTTACGGCTCTATTCTTGATTCCGCTGCTATTTAGGTGTGTACAGATAATGCAGCATTGCCGTATGGGATTCCAGGTCCATGTCTTCAAGGGATGCTTGGGTACTGGGGTTAGGTATCAGGACTAGATGGTTGCATCTATACTGAGTGAGGTGGCAGGTCGATAGAGGTTAGTGTCTATCGATCTGGAGCTGCAATTCAGATTGGCCAACAGACTCCCTCAAGACTTCCCTCCCACCCCCACCCCTGCTCTTTCTCTCTCTACTTTGCTCTCTCTCATTATCTCTTCCCACCATCTCTCTCTATTTCACTTACTCTTCTCTTGTTTCCATTCTACTTGTATGCTAGAATCTTTTTCTCTCCTACCCTTTTTTCTGTGCTTTTTTCAGTCCAACATTGTGTGGGTAAAGGGCTGTGTGTGTATGCATTTATGAATCTAGGTGTTTTTAGACACCAATGGTGTATTTGGTCATCTTAAAAAGAGAATTGTCCTTGAATGGATGTGGTGTTTAAACCAGATAAATGATTGGCTACTATTAACACATTTTACAGACAGAAGTTTCTTGCATGCAATAGAAGGCTTACCTGCTGATTTTTTTGGGTTGCGTTCCATGACCACCCCCACCTCACCCCCCACCCCCATCTGTTCTGGCCCTGTATCCCTTGGCTCTATCTGCAGGCAGCCCTCCCTACCCCCTCCACCTTTATGGGCCCTCCTGGCAGAGGTTCTTTCTAGCAGGGCTTGGGCTTGGAGACTGTGGGTACAGAGGACACTGATGTCATCTGACAGCCCTGGCCAGAGTAAAGGGCAGGCAGCCAGTGTTAACAGCTGAGCGGAAGGGAGAAGCACAGCACAACTGACACAGTGCTTTTTCAGGCCTTGTGTATGTTAGTGAGCATGACACGCTTGACATGTAAATGAGCGTGTCTATGTGTTGTTTCGTGTCTATATATGTGCTCTCTTTCTTAATGCATGCTCCTCTGAGATCTTAGAGGCAGTTTGTGATACTAATGCCCATTTACTCTATCACACTATGTCTACCAAATCTGGGAGGTCAAATTTCAAACTGCTGTAAGACGTAATGTCATAGTTGTCATGCGCTAAATGTCTTTTCTGTATACACGATCTAACAGACAGTTGTAACTGGCTGGGATTGCAGTGACTGACAAGAGAGAGAGGAATGTCATCCTTCCCACCTAGAGAGCCAGGCCAATTATGCTTTCTTGGACAGATGGCTATGGCATTGCCAGGATTGAAGCTCCCAATTGCTCAGACAGTTGTGCTTCTCAGGAGCCCTACAAAATGCTTTTTCATGCCTTTACACATAGTCCACAATCTTCCACTAATAGGCTGCTCAGTGAATATCATAGCACATTCCTGGTGAAATGTGTAGGGTGTAGCAAACTGCCACCGTTTGTCTGTTTTGTCACCATACCAGCAGCAACTAAAACATGGGAGCATAGATTCCACCAACCACATGCCACTGCAGCCTCCGACACTTACCTGCCAATCATTCCAGTATGATTGACAGGCTGCCTGACAGCGGCCCCAACCCTCTGTGCAGTGACGAAGACAGGCCTGCGGTGGCTTTGAAGTGGCTGTCTGCTACTAAGGGAGGGAAAAACAGTCACACGCACAGCAAAATGAGAGCCCAGCCATGGGCCGCATGGCGTGTGTGTAAGCTCAACCCAATTTCAGTTTAATAGGTCTGTTAGATGGCTGCCAGCAATACGCACACTCACTCACTCTCAGTAGCCCTCCCGAAGGCCACTGAATTGTGCTCCTTTGTATGGGCAGAGATGCATTGATATGGTAATAAGAGGAAGGGGGGCTGTATTAATGTAACACTGGAATCTATAGCCTTAAAACCATTGGTGCTGAAGGCAAAACAGTGTGAAAATAGGCAGAAAGAGATACAAGATGAAAAAGAACAAACAAAATTATGAGTGGGAGTTTCCTTAACTAGTGCTTTGCTCAGATATTTCTCAGACTGCCATCAGATCCTAGTTTTTCAAGCATACAGCAGGGAAAGAGGCCCCTGCCTCTCCATTCATCAAAGGCTGAAAAGAGGGTTATTAGAAAGCCACGAAGAGGGAAGGCAAGCCCTGCGCTCTCCTCTGATCTCTCCTTTTCATCCCGTGCTCCCCACTCCTCTTATGAATTCTCTCTGTTGTGATGGACAGGTTGGTGGGAGCAGCGTCAGGCCTGCTGGCTGCAGAGGAAGAGCTGGCTGGGGGCGGGGACAAACACACAAAGAGGAAGAAGACAGCCAATAGCACCTACAACCATGACAGTGGCACACAGGTGAGTAGCCCACTAGAATGAATAGACGTTGCAGTCACATTACTCCTGTTGATCTGGGGAGGAGAAGGGTATGAAATAAAAATTTAGCTCATTTAATGGCTGCAAAGGCAGGTTTAACTCTTAATCTTAATTTTTGACCTTCTCCTGTTTCTCTTCTGTCTATTCTTTTTACAAATTAAGGTTTCCTGTAGGCAGAGAGGCAGACCAAGACTGCTAAGCTCCAAGATGGCCCAGCTTAAGCAAAAGGCCAATGCCAAGCAGGGATCTAGACTTGAGAGCATATTTTGTCACAGAGACAAGCCTGCTTCTGGCTCCTCTGCAGAGCAGACGCACAGAAACTTGACTGGACGTCAGAGCGAAACAGGTATATTCACAGCTGTCCGCACCTGGCACTTCCCAGCAATCCAAGATTAGTCATGTTGCATGATATTATAATAATTTAATTTTATTGCCATCAGTTTGCTTATTTATTAAAGTTAAAGAATTCTCCCATCACACTATTTATTAACATGATTAATGGCTTAGTGAGCCATTAGTGAGACTGATTAATTAATCCTGGTTTTTGAAGAGTTTGTTTTGTGCTCCTATCCAACAGGGAGCACTGACACAACAGTGCATCAGCATTTAGATGGCCAGAGGATAATGGTGCGGAGAGGACGAAGGGCAAAGATCAGTCATGGCCATCCCTCCTCTCCACTGCAGACTCGAAACCAGCAGATGATGCTCAACAAGGCCTTTACCAACAGCAAGCGTGAGGTGACAGGGAAGGACAGTTCTTCCTTGGACAGCGAGTTGTCCGAGCCAGGTGAGTTATGATCTATCTGCAGAGGGAAAGAGATGTATCCTGCCATGTTGAACAGCACACCTTCGCCATCCCTACTCATCTGTCACACTGTTAAAAATATTAACGACTTTTAGTCTGTCCAAAACCTTTAGCATTACTGTGCTAGTAAACCGTGCACTGCTTTTAGAACGTCACACCCGGAGAAAAAAAGAGGGAGTGTCAAAATGTGCCTTAATGTGCTTCAATCCATGTTTTAATCAGCACTTTATAAGAGATAGTGGTCTATAAATGAACAAACTGCCAGTAAAGCTGAAGCAGTAATAAATATTAATGTGAGCTAATCCCATGGTTCAACTGAGCCTTCTTGGTAGCGCTCTGTTAATTACCATGAAACTTATCCTTTTCACATTTCGCAGGCATGTGAGAGTGTTGACGAGTGCCCTGTAAGTGACAAGTGTGTCGCCACTGTGTTGACACTCGACACTGTTACCACTGTGCCATCTCTGCTCCATGTGAGACACGTTGTCTCCAGTGGGCAATGGCCAATAGATATCTGTGACTCTGGAGCGTGAGTGTATGAGTGCTCATACATACTCACTCTCTCTTTCTCTCTCTCTCTCTTTCTCTCTCAGAGAGTGGGCAGTTAGTTGCTGGTGGTCAGTAAATGCCTAGCACCAAACCTGTCAGTATATTGGCTGCAGTTTCAGTAGTTGACAACTACAGCCACATTTGGCTCCCATTATTTTAACTGTGTATGATCAAACATCATACAGAGAGAACTGTCAATTCAGTGCTTTTATTCTAATTGTCTCTGATATCATCTGAGTATTAAAGCCTAGTCAGGGTGTCAATCCATTAAATCAATCCTTCATCTCACAGAAGAGGAAGATGATGGCATCTATGACATCGAAGAAGTGCCAGATGACATCAAAAATCTATCTTCTAAATCACAGCTGTCTGGAGCTTGTGCTTCCTCCTCTTCCACTGTAAAACATGCTGGAGCTCAGAATGCCAGGAGCAACAAGCAGAGACAAGGATTTGGTAAGTTTTACATTCTTTTGGGTGATGTCTGCAATAAATACAGACCTGTTCATAACTTTAACTTTCTGTCCACTGCACCTTAGGGTCTGTCACTGCCTTGCTTGCTAAGGGGGAAATGAAGCACAGAAAAAGGCCCCCCTGTAGGCCATCACTGCTCAGTGAAGACAGGAATTGCCTACTGGTAGAGAAGAGACAAAATGCGCTCAGGTGGAGAGGAGTTTCACAAGAGAGCAGCTTACATCGTAATAAGGTTATCAAATGCATCACCAATCCATTGGAAAGGACAGCAAGGAAGGATTCTGCAGTCATTGGAAAGGTAGGTAGAGCAGGCTTTTTATGTAACCACTGACACTAAAGCTTGTACAAAATATGCATGTACTGGAATATGTCAATGTTTAATACAAATAAGTGCTGTCCAATTGTTACTCAAACTCAAATTTTACCTCAAGAAATGGTTTGTGGATTTTTGTTCCACTAGCAGAAATTAAAAGTTAAAAATGTCTTCATCTTCAAGTGACAAGCTTTTATATTTGAAGTCAAACATTATATTAATCTAAAATGTATTGTTTTCCATGCTAGCTAATAATACTGCTAACTCTACCATAGTAACCACTTCAAACTGTCACTAGGAGTGGAATTTTATGTGGAATTTATATGGCAACCCCAGATGAGTGGTGTGATATAAACCGTGAAATGTCCCAGTGCAGTTATACTAAATATAAGCACTCATGGAATGTGGCTTGTCCAAGCATATTAGTGGACTGGAACTAACTGTTGTATAAAATATCTTTGTACTCAACCATTGTTAATGCGTTCATCTTTTTGTGTTTGTTTCAGCTGAGAACTTGCTTGCTAGAATCTGTATCATCTCAGATTCAAGACACTACCTGGAACAGAAAGTTGAAAATCAAACAGGTGACACACTGACTTGCATCGCTGTCACTATCAATTTCAGAGTTCAGATACGACATCACCTTATAACAATGGAGGTGCAGCACCACAGAGCATTTGTTGTTATCCTGTTACTATGGCAGCCTAGATCTAGCTGACTTGGCCTCATGGTACCCATAAAAAAACTCATCGTGCTGAGAGGGATTATGTAACCTTGTATCGTCTGAACCATCAGAAGCTCTCATAAATCTCCTAACCATAAAGATAAGCTGTGTCTGTCTGCTATTTCACAGGTTGAATCATGCATTGTTTAAATAAATCAGGAAAAAGTCTTGAAATGACTGTCAATGTCAATGTCTATGAGGACATTGTCAAGGTGCTGCAAAATAATTTTACCTACCCAATCACAGTGTGTGTGAAGGGGAATTCCTGCTTCAAGCAAGTGTCTAAAGAGCAAAAACATGAGCCTACACAATTCCTCATCAATGGTTTGCCCTGAAGACAGCAATAAAAATGTCTGCAATAGTGAAACTGCTGTCACTATAATATATGGTGGGCTTTTAAGCAATGTTATGAGACACAAAATGTACACAAGAATAAACCTGTTAAGTGTGCCTATAATTGAGCAATAATTTTTGTATGAATAAGTCTGTATTTGTGTGTGAATATGTATTATGTATCATATTTCCTGAATCATAAAGCACTTTTCTAGTCAACAGTGATCTAAACCTAGAACTAGCTGTACCCATGGCTTCTCATAACATTATGGTATTCTGGTGGCTGTGGCATTGTGACTGTTGATTATTAGTAAAATAATACTTGGTACCTACTTGGCAAGACAGTAAAATTTGTCATGGGTAATTAGTTCAGGTACAGATCATTAGCAGTATAAATACTAACAGATTTATTTGAATCAGGAAATGACTTGTTGTTGAAGTTTACTCTGTGAATGGAGAATGGTAATGTGTTCTTGTGTGAGTATGAGTGATGAGTATCCTCTGGGCCTCACGCTTTGGTTTGTGCCTCTTAGGATGCCAAAAGGCGAGGCATGAGGCAGCTGCTGGAGAGCTTCGCTGCAGAAGAGGGATTCCGCATGGATGATGACAGCAGCTTCTCTGAAGGGGAGGAGGAGCTGGAAGAAGAGGAGCAGCACAAGAATATGGTGCCAGGTGAGTAAGCTCAGAAGCACACTCAAATGTGTGGTGTTTCTTAAGACTTAATACTGCATCAATGGCCATACCTGAAAAGACATGC
>JAOVVF010000051.1:12434692-12470292 GCA_028565595.1 Duopalatinus emarginatus
ACACACACACATACACACACACATACACACACACACACACACACACACACACACACACACACACACACACACACACAATTGTGCCCTTCAGACTTTTTGATTACCTCCTATTGTGTTATATAGAGCCAAACTAACACCTTAGACAATGCCATGTCGTTAATATTAATATGGCCATCTATATATATATATATATATATATATATATATATAGCTTAGATACATCTGGCTGTAACAAATACATTAGTCCCCAGTATTCTTTTATATTCCCATGATGGTTTTCAGTTTCACCTGCATGTTTCCTCTGCCTGCCTGCTCTATCAGTGGCCCCTCACCACAGCAACCAGATTTGTTCCAAGCCTAAAAGAGCTTTTAGTGCCAGGATAGGCTGTATAGTAGAAGGAAATTTGGCAATTTCACAATAAAGTCATCGATTTGGGCTCCTTTATTTAATTGTTCTCAAGCAGGCGCCTATTCATTGATGCTGATTTCCTGTCTTTTGATATCAAATTTGGATTGAGAAAAGTGTTCTGTAGAACAAAATCACAAAGCAAGTTCATACTGTACAGACTTCAGAAGGCTCTGTTGCAGTGTGTGTATGATGTTATTTATTTGTTAGTTTTTATTTGTGTGATGGCTTAAACTGTAATCTGCATCTTGGTTTTATCCAAGATATCTTCTATTTCTATGTTTACCTTTTTTTACTATTAGTGGTGTCTGAAATATAGATTTTATGCATCTTTGTCAGGTTTTGGATGTGCAACTGGAGACAGTGGATATACTTACTGATGGAACAAGAGTGTGTGCATACTGGAGTGAGCGCTCAAGGTGCCTGTATCCTGGATATGTCTGCAGAGGTTCGAGAAAAACTCTCCCTTTCCTTCTTAACACATCTTTTGATTGTTTTTCTAGAGATAATTCTCTTAATTTACTGAAATTTAAAAAAGGATGATGTCATGCACAGGTGATCCAGGAGACGAACAAAAAGAAGGCTGTGTCATGGTGGAGTTTGATGATGGAGATCGTGGCTGGATTTCCCTCCCCAACATTCGCCTTCTTCCACCTGGCTACCAAATATATTGTAGGTTTGCAGTATGTCCTGTGTTAAATAATGAATTTATGGGGAAAATAACTAATAACAAAGAAAATCACTAAAAATAACTAATGTTGTATGATGGTGGGGTTCAGGTGCAGAGCCTTCTCCAGCTCTCCTGGCGTCCCCAACTCGCCGCAGACGGAAAAGCTCCACTCAAGAGAAGAGTTCTCAGCAGATTGATGTTTCTTCCGAATGGCATGGCAACACAGAACAGGGGAAACCAATCAAGGCCAAGCCAGGTAATTGCAGTTCTGTATATGCTTGAGGTTTATTCAGGCCTGTGGAGTATATTTGTTTGAGTTCACAGTGCAGTGTGAGGAAAAAGAAAATGTACCCCAGTTTCACTTTTTTTTTAACAAAACATTGAGTGGGTGTGTTCTGCAACAAGATACCTGTATAAGAGGTTTTGTTCTTAGTCTTAGTTTCAGCAGAAATGCCAAAAAAGGTTAACCAAGCAATCTGGCAATTATAATATAAGTAAGTAATATATAAGGAGCATATTGGTGGTTGTTGATGTTTAGTAGATAATCAATACAAACGTCTGCCTAACCTGAGGCTTTTTTGTTTCACTTCATATTGATAGTCCAGAAAAAAGAGCAAGGCTATTGAGGGGATGATTGCCAAGGCTATAACATAAGTAAACACAAAATCAAATCTTTAAAAGCATTGTAAACATTGTAAAACGGCTGTGATATAAGCATGCTGTTTTACAAATGTAATGCATTGTGTGCTATTGTGTGCTATCTCATGTGCTATTCTTTACTTACACTTCATTGTAGTTTTCATTTTGTGCTAAAACTTTGTTTTTGACTAACTTATTTTTGTAATTTTATTGCATAATATATAAAATATATTGCATAATATTTAATTTAATTGTTATTATTATTTTATATGGATAGAGAGCTTTTTCATTTATTTTCTGTCATGGTTTACAAAAACTGAGTCACTTGTTTTTCAGTGAACAAAAGAAATTAGCTTACATGAGCTAGCACAGCGAGTAACTATGTGAAATTTTTGAATAAAGCCTGAGGGCTTGGTTATAGCAGAAAGTTTACGGAAATGCCTTAGGACTAACTGAAGGCTGAAATCTGTCTGCCCAACTATCTGTACTCAGCAGATCTTATCTGCAAAAGCATGACAATAGAATAGATCAGGTTTACTTCCATTTGACGTTCTCAGACATATTATTTTCATGCTGTTGTGCCTGTGTCTGTGAAAAAACTATTTGTTAAAGGAATTTAGCAAATGCAGATAGGTAAATGTAGGTTAACTTAATTTAGGATTTTAATGTCTTTATTATTGATTATTTATCCCCCCCTCCCTCCCCTATGTTTACAGGGAGACCAAAATCAGTCAGTTTGTCAACTAAAAGTGGTGTGTCAGACAATGTAACTGGGAGTGCTCTCTCTCTTCTTACCTGGCCATCTGTCACCATGTCTAGAAAGAGACCATCTTTGGATTTGTTCCAGTTCAATGGCCTTTCTAGGAAAACTCCAAAAGAGAAGGAGACAGACACGTTTCCCTTGCTTGGCTCCACTATGGGTACACCAGCTAAGGGTATCTTTAGTACCTCCTTTGAGGTGGATTCTTTTAGCAGCATTGCTAATGGTTTTACAACCTTTGGTAATCAACAACCACCATCTGGGTTACAACTCGGTCAGAAGAGCACCTCAAACGTTCGAGGGAGAAAGACGGGAGACAGGAAAGAGTACCTCATCAAACTGGACCATGAAGGTGTAACCTCTCCAAAGACAAAAAATGGGAAAGCCCTCATGCTTCTTGGAAATGGAGAGTTTGAATCTAGAGGTGGGAGAATGGAGAAAGGCTCTGGGACCAAAAACATTGGCGATCTGACCCCTCATATAGACTGCTCCCAGTCAATGTTACGGATGAAGGATGCCAAGAGAAGTAATATCCACCTCCTCAAGGGTTCCTCTGACATGCAGAAACATTCTCAGGGTCTAGGGCTTGGTGAATATCCAGATTATGTGTTGAACTGCCACAGCGATTGTCTCAGCTCCTACTCAGACATGGATGAAGATGAAGAAGATGTTAGAAGAGCGGCGATGCGCAACCCTAGGCGCTTTATTTCTCACCTGTCCATCTCCTCCTCCTCCTCAGGTTCCTCAAGCTCATCAAGTTCAGGCTCACTGTCTAGTTCTAGTGCCTGCTCCTCTGACAATGACTCCTCCTACAGCTCAGATGAAGAGGAAGCATCACAACTTCTTCTGCAGGGTTGCCTGTCCTCCCATCATGCAGTGCTTCAACAACAGCAGCAGCAACATCCTGAGCCAACAACTGGCCCACCACAACACTCCTTTATTGCCAAAACCATGGCTGTGACCAGCCCAAAGGCTATGGTCAGCAATGGTACAAGCAAACATCAGAGGAGAAAGGAGATTCCCAGTAACTCCATGTCTACAGCACAAACCAAATCTTCTAAGGACTGTTCCAAAAAACAGAAGACAGACAGTCCATCCAACTCAACTGCATTTGTGCCAGCACGTCAGCTGTGGCGGTGGTCTGGAAACCCCACTCAGGTAAGGGTAATATAATAATTGTTCTGATGTAATGGTGTGTGGAAAATTTTGTGACTTCACATATATTCTCATGCATCTAGTAATTTATATAAAAATGTCTGTTGTCATCAGAGACGAGGTCTGAAAGGAAAGGCACGGAAACTCTTCTACAAGGCCATTGTCCGGGGTAAAGACATAATTAGAGTGGGCGACTGTGCAGTATTTCTGTCTTCTGGCCGTCCTCACCTGCCTTATATTGGCCGCATCGAGAGCCTATGGGAATCTTGGGCCAGCAATATGGTTGTGAAGGTGAAATGGTTTTACCATCCTGAAGAGACTAAACTGGGTAAAAGGCACCGGGATGGCAAGGTACTTTTTTAAACCCGTCCATGAGAGTTATTAACTAAGTTGATCTAATTCTGTCACATTTGTACTAGTCAGAAGATGAGTTTAACTGTAATGTCTCTGTGTTTGCAGCATGCCCTTTATCAGTCTTGCCATGAGGATGAAAATGATGTCCAGACCATCTCCCATAAGTGTCAGGTGGTTAGCCGAGCTGAATATGAGCACCTCAGCCGCCTGAGGAAGCCCAACAACAACAGCCAGGACCTCTACTACCTGGCTGGAACATATGACCCCACTAGTGGCCAGTTGGTCACTGCTGAAGGAGTATCAATAATCTGCTAGTGTTCTGTCATATGGATGTACTACTGAAGAATTTTTTTTCTCCCTGAGGGAGGAAACCTAAAGGGCTGACAATCGATTTTTGCTATGTTTGGAATGGTCTCAGATCAAAGCCCCATAATTGGACACTAAACTAGCACTCCATGGAATAAAGGGGAGGAAGATGAGCTCTTAACTGGTCTGCTTTGTAGCTGCGCCTCACCCATCTTTAGTGGGTGACATCTAGGGCTGACAGCGTCACAACAAACAGCCAAGGAAAGATGTTTAAGTTCTCAGTTAAAATGATGAGGCACTGGACATATTCTAAGCGAGATTATATTAATTTATAGTAACCGTGTTGAGGTAAATTTCAGTTTTCCTCTTCTGGAACCCCTGAATGGAGCTGGGTTCACTTTGGACTGATCATCGTTATCAGATTAACTTCATCAGGACTTTGTTTTCAACTCAGTTGGACCAAAACTATGGCATGGCGTTTGTGTGTGTGTGTGTGTGTGTGTGTGTGTGTGTGTGTGTGTGTGTGTGTGTGTGTGTGTGTGTGTGTGTGTGTGTGTGCATGTGTGTTTACAGAGTATGGCTACAAAGAGAACTGGGTGTCACACTATAGACTTAAAACTCTTCATGGCATTACACATCAAGAGTGCCACTGTCTTAGGTGTTCAACCCATTCTAATGACGCCTTCTGGGCATCCAGGGATTTTCCAGGATTTGTTTTAAATGCCCAGTCAACTGAAAATGAAAAGAATTTTAAGTTAAATTACTGAATTAAGTTTTCTTTAAAATATTTTTTTTCAACCAAGCCATACACTTCAGTACCTCTTACTTACTGTACCTTTTATTCAGGTGTATAGTTGTACAATTGTTTTATTTTATGTGTGTAAATATATAAATATATATAAAAGGTATTACTGTAAATATAATATAAAGGAAGAGAGAACTATATTCCTCTTTATTTCACTTGATTGTGTTATTTTTTTAATGAGACAACTGTTTGATTGGGAATTTGTTTGAACTGTTCTTGTTTTTTTGTTGTTTTGTTTTGTTGTTTTTTTTTTGCTTTGGAGGGATGTGTGATCTATGAATTACCATCCCAGCACTGTACATAACCTGTTCTCTTTGAAACAGGTCATGATAAGTTAGTATATACAGTATATACAGTATATGGTTGAACAGTCCACTGGGTGACTAATGCGGAATGGGCCATCCATGTCCACATAATTGTTTTCCACATTTGTTTTTATGTTTTCCTTTAGAGCCTCATCACAGAATTCATGTGTGTATTGTGTTGCCCTCTGTGTGGGTTATGAGTAGAACAAATGCAACAAAAGCCTTTGTGGCACTTTTGCACTTCAGACATGCAAGATAATGTGTTGCCAATGCATCCATGTTTTGCCAGATCCAAACAGTGTGTTGGTAAAAAAAAAAATATTGTCTTAGTAGATAGATAGCTAATATAAGAAATCTGGCCTCCCATGCAGAAACCAAAGCACCTCTAAGGGTTATTTTACAGATTGCAATAAATGAATGAAGTCTGTGTAAATAGTTTATAAGGTATGGGAGCCCTGCAATTTCATTGCCTGGTAAACTTTAGATAAATTGACAATGTTCATACTCTATGGTGCAGTTACTGTTTTGTTTGCTTTAATATGACTGAAACAGTGTTTTGTTTCTGCAACGTTTTAGTAATGTTACTGGCAATGTTTTAGTGTTGGTAACAGCATTGCTGTGAGTTTGGATGATGCAGCACACCAGCAGGCACTTCAGGCACTCAAAGGCTTCTGAAGGCCTGTGTCACATGATCATGAAGGACAATCAGAACCTATTTGAGGGGGTGGTTTAAAATTGATCAAATCTCAATGTTGCCTCTCGTCACTTTTTATTCCTGCTTTGCCAAAAAATTTTCATTTCTTTTTTTTTCCATTGTCTATGTCATATATTTTTGCCTGATATGCAAGCCTGTAAAGACTGTTCAATGTAGATTTGAGGAAAGGACAGAAATGCCTTCCAGTCCTTAAGATTTTTTAACAACGTTGTTGCTGTTACACTGCAGAAGCAAAAGCTTTAAAACTCATATGTGAAAATCCATGTAATGTCACTTTTTGGGTCTATAAAAAGAAAGCAAGTTATTTTCATAACTAAACACTGGATTCATGCAGAATTATCATGACACTGGCATAAGCAGTGTGGCAGAAGGTTGCTCAAGCCTCAGAATAAAAGTGGAATCATTGTACAACCAAACTATGAGACCCACTGAGAATGATTATTATTTTTTATTTTATTTTTTTTGAAGGGGTGGGTTGATGTCCTTTTTGACATTGTGGGGAATATAACATTGTGGGGATATTTGCATTGTTTAGGCAAGTTATTTATCTTAATTTTAATGCATTTGTGTTGCCTTTAATTAAAAAAAAGATGTCAAAATTAATACCTTCTCATGTTTTGTTTTTCAATTTGTTCTAGCAACTTGTTCATTCTACCCTGTTACTATGCATCCCTAACAAAAGGAAGTGACACGATGCATGTTGCCACTGTTAAGCAACAATACATGTAGATCATGCTTCATAACTGTCAGAGAGTATTGTTAAAAACCTGTGCTGTTATTTCAAGGGCTCAGCAGTTTCTATACGGCTGTAAACAGCTGGTTAGTTAAGGTCACAGTGACAGTCAGGTCATATTCAGCTCCCATTCTCCTGCATCTGCTTGTGTAGATGTGTGCAACCATGTGTATGTCTGTTTGAGAGACCGAAGGGACATGGATGCAAAAATAAATGTAAGAAACAGAATGTGCTGCAGCTAGAAACAGCAGTGAATGAGAGTTTGCCTGCAGGCACTGCAGGTGGTATAAATGTTTGAATTTTGAACGGAATAGACCCATTAAGGAAGTAATGTAATCATATCATGTTCTTCCACCCACTGCAGGAGCACATGGGAATGGGAACTATATGTGTGGAGGAAAGTTGATATACTCCCCACTGAGATGGCGGTGCACCAAAATTGTGAAAGGATTTAAACATTTAGTTAAATACATCCCATGTGAGATTTACAGCCGTTATTATTTCCTTTAGGGAATGTTTTTTTTTAATAGGACCTAGCATGTTAGGCATCTTTATATCAATGATAGTTTATATTTATATTTTATATTGTATGTTGTGGCAATTAAAACTTTAGTACTGCACAATGACAACATAAAACCTGTCAGCTAGCAAATATAGAGTGAAAGGCTTTTTATGGAAGCTAAAGTAAATAGGTAAATGTATCATGCCATAATAGTGAAGATGATGAGGTGATGCCTTTGCATTTCCCACAACCCACATGCCTGACTTGTGAGAAACAATAAGGTGGGTAAATGTAAAATGAACGTCCACCCAAACTCCTTATTTGCACATCGCAATTTGCTTATCTGGGTTGAGAGAAATAATCTGTCTCCCACACTAAGTCAGATAACCCAGAAAGAGAGTGTAAATCCTGGGATACTATACTGTTCCAGAAAGAGATCCAGTATTTCCACCTTATGCTAACACAAGCAGAGGAAGCTAAAACCCAAAGATAATCAGCTCACATCAATTCTATAAGAGTCTGTGAAGACTAAAGGTATGAACGTGTAAAAGACAGGGAGATTCTCAAGTGTGTGAGCGAGTATGCTCGCCTTGGAGAAAACTTAATTTCAAGAGTTGGTTTACTTAATCAAGATGAAGAATATCTGCAAATATTCAGTGAGCGCTCTGTATGATGGGGTCTTCCTGCATAAGCCTACTGACATCATGATCGAAATGTTTCATTATAGGATGAACATTCCAACATTTTCTTCATTTTTTCACCTGTCAGTATATCAATGTTTACCACTGTTTGGTAAGACTTTATGCATGGTGGTGTACTGTGACAGGGCTTTGCTGACCCTTTGTAAAGGGGACACAAAGTGACCAGGTAGGTTGTGGACGAGTGGAAAGGAGGGTGAATGTGGGTAGAATAGGAGGATTTCAGGGTTATTGGGTTTAAACGGTGAACAAAAATTTATTGAAAAAATGTTAAAAACGAATGCAAAAATGAAAAAAAAAAAAAAAGAAAAAAAGAGCTGACTCATACACACTGCAGGAAAATCATAGTTCCAGGTCATAAGACCATGGAGCTGCCACTTTGGCTAGTTTTTATTCTAACCACCCTTGGTTCTCTCAGACCGAGATGAGTACTCTCAAACGAGTCCCCCCCATTTCAATTCTGTCTTAAATCCCACTTCCTCCCATCTTATAGGATAGGCCCCACCCCTGGACTGACTCATTGCCCTCTTCAGGGTGTGGCCATCCTATAAGAATGGGTTACAGTGGTTTAAACCAATAATTTAAAACAAACAACAAAACATAAGACCTTAACAGATCACAATAACTGGCACCTTACTCCAGTGAGCACATATGTTCTCTCAATATTCAAATTCCCGACCTCTGACACCCCCCTCCCATAAGCTGGCCATGGGCCCTACAGCACACCTGTCTGTGCTGCCTCCCCTTTGCTGACTTTACTAGGGAACAGGCAACAGGTAAGTTTAAAAGGTAGATATATATGTAGGTATTGCACTCACACACACTCACTCAAATAGTCTCTGGTAATGGGCAACCCCTTTGCCTCATCACATATACCTACATTCTTGAGGATTTGTGAATACTAGTGTATATTACTAGTGTATTTGATCTTTAGAGATAGTTTGCCTTGCTATTAAAAGCTTTTGGGATGTGTATTTACCATCTCTATTTTATACAGATGTTTTTCAACTGAAGAAGCACAGTAATAATTTGACTTAATACGCACATGCACATTTTAGGCAGGTAACCTGAAGGTGCTAATTGATAGCTCCTACACCTCCATGTCACTTATTCTAGAGGCTTATTTATCAGTTAAATTGAATGGATTAATAGACATATATAAGATTCATGGTGATAATTTTTACAGCACCAATCTTTAAAATCTACCCATAATGATAATTAAGGCTCTTTCTATGTTCTCTTTTATATAGTCATGTACATAAAAAGGTTATCATAAATGTTTTAATATAAGCCTTTTTATATTCTCAATCATTGTGTAAAAACGATTAATATATAAATGTTTTAAATGCCTAATATAGTACATTTCAAGTAAAGTGTTAGATAATTTTTCAGGTAATTTTCACCATAATGTCTTGTCTTTGCTATTTTTTCCCTTCAAGTATATCAAAATTAGTATGTAAATACTGTCCAATAGTATTATTAAATGTATCATAACAGAGAAGTGATTAAACATATACAGTTTTAGTGTGCATATACAGTATACTGTACATATAGAATACATCCTTCAGTCCTTTTTATTACTTTTAAATGGAAACATATACCACTATAACTTATGAGTGAGCATAAATAATGCCAACTTGAACCTAAATAGGGTAATTGCTGTTAATACAGTATGATACATAATCAAGCGTAAATTATAATATAGGGTGATTGGATTTCATTCTGTGGGAGGATAGTTCAGGAACTAAATGTTCCTTAAAGCTCCAGTAAATAAATATGATGGTACAAATTTGCTTAATGGGCTAAATTATAATTAAAGAATTAGAGTTTCATTAGAATTGTATCCTATTT
Source organism: Duopalatinus emarginatus (assembly GCA_028565595.1). Taxonomy (NCBI): domain Eukaryota; kingdom Metazoa; phylum Chordata; class Actinopteri; order Siluriformes; family Pimelodidae; genus Duopalatinus; species Duopalatinus emarginatus. The sequence continues at coordinate 12,444,592 of JAOVVF010000051.1, forward strand.
CCTGGCTATATACTTTATGAATGCCTTGATGTAAGAAATAAAATACAATAAAATATACATTACACTTATGATTACTTCTTTCTTACATGTTAAGTCCTTTTGGAGCCTTTTGAATATACACAATAGCTTCAAGTATTTGATACAAAATACTGTACATTGCATATACTATGTATTACTCATAGACATTTGATTGCATGTGTGTTACCATCTTACTGAAGTATAATCCATGTAACCCTATGCTCACTCTCTGTCCCTGTATTGGACTTGAGAACCAGACATGTCACTTGCACAGTGAGCGAAGGCGAATAACATAAGCTCATAAATGGTGTGCCCTCTGCGTGACCCTGTCTGGCCTGCATGGTGAGCGGCTGTCTCAGGGCCGAGGGAGTGGCTGAGGGAGATGAGCATGTAGGAGAGTGGGGGTGCTGAATGAGGGGCTGCTGTTGAGTTAAGAAAGGCGTGCATACGGCTCTGATAGTATTGGTTTAAAGGGCTGAGAGCCCATCCATCATATGCTTATAAGCAGCTGACAGATCCCTAGCTTGCCTGTGTGCTGTGTGTGAGTGAGTGTGTGAGTGAATGTGTCTGTAAGGCCAGAGGATGCAGGGGGGGGGGGGGGCATTTGAATCTTACGTAGTACAATAAGCCTTATGTGAGAGAAAGGGATATAGTGAGTCCACAGGGGGACAAAGACTGCTTTCCCTTTCTGTTGTATCAGTATAGACCTGCATGTCATCCCAGGGTCCTTAGAAACCCTTTCAGAGGAAAAGGCCCTCAGGTGGGCCATAATGGCCTATTCCACGTCTGCACATTTCAAACAGCATTGCTTAATTTCAGCACTGCTCAAGTGTAACCATTCGAACAATGGCACAAATATGTTATTAATGTTCCACAGCCCTGCCCCTGTCCCCCTTCCTTTTTTTATTCCCCTCTCTTCCTTCCTCTCTCCCACTCTCTCCACATGGCTCTGGCCTTAATGATAACCAGAAGAAATTCTTCATTATCTGAAGAAATAGAGATAATGATAAAACAGGAAAAAGATTCCATGCTGAGAAAATAAATTAGATTTATGGCTGCAATTATGCTGCAAGCTCCCTATAATCAGAACATTTGAAAATTGAAAATGTTCAAGGATTATGAAATTGAACACAATCATACGTAATGCACACAGACATATAAACATTTGAATAGCTTCAGTGAATCTTTGACTGAAACAAGATAAAAAACTATTTTACTTTCCAATAAGAGGACTTTTCATCTGTCATTTTTTTTCCTGATGGATGAAAATTGCTATTTATCCTAAATAATTGTAATAATTATTTAATAATTAAATAATTTTTATATATTAAGTTATTTAGTTAGTTATTGTTATTTTGCTTTGTTTTGCATGTGACCTTTATAACTGGTCACATCTGCACTTTCACTCTTTTTGTCCCAGAGAGTTTAGTTTAATCTTACTGACTGTATGATGGTAAAATGAGCTGATCTCTCTTCCTCTCTTCCTTCCTACCTAAGGGGAAGCAACAGTTACTATCCTGTAGAAATACACAGGCCTGCAGTGTTTTGTTGAGTTGATCTTCAACAGTTCCTGTTGGCAGTATTAAGGAAGTTACATCAAAAAATTGTCCATTGCTGATTACTCAACTAAATTGTAATGGGATTATATTCTGGAAAATGACTAATTATTTTACTTTTACTTACATTCTTAAACCCCCCAAAAATGTACTGGAATGGTTTATTTAGGAATAAAATATAGCAGTAGAAGCAACACCAAACATATATAAACATGTATAAAATGAACTTCACTATAATTTATGGTAATGTTTTCTTAGAACAAATCAATCTGTTATTTAGCATTAGACAAATATCCACTTCTTTAGTGGCAACAGGCAAGTATAAGAACTTTTACTTTACTAATTATATCAGTAAAGGCAAAAAAAGAGTCTCACTAAAGTTTCTATTCACTGTACTATAGAAAAAAAGAAGTTAGAAATATGCACATTAGTTTACAATAATAAATTATTATTATTATGAACTAATATACATTTTTCCTAATTATGACAGTTTTAAAACTGATATGCATAAAAGTAAAAAGTGTTTAAAGTGTTTAAAGTCTATAAAGGATATGATTAGAAAATACTTTAAAAAGATTAAAAATAAAAGAAAATAAAACTCTGTTAGAGGTTAAAGTAAATCTTTTTTTGTCGAGTGACGCATCTTTTTAACACCTTTTTTTCCTTATTTGACCCACTAAATCTATGACATTTGATAACTAGCTGAAAACTCTTCTGAAGCAATAGTAGTGCAATTCTGATTTATTTTGTGTGTTACAGGGAATCTGAACAGGGTGTCTAACAGTTCAAACTTGTAATTTAGCTTTATTAGACAGGTATTTTAGAAAGATACAAAATTAGGGTATAATCCAAATAAGCAATTCTATTTGACTACCAGTGACTACCAATATTTTTAAGAGAATTTACAAAAGGTCACTTATAATAAACCATTTTCACTCTAAAACTTCAAATAAGCATATACACACTACAAACAAAAACACAACCCATGTATTTTAATGTTTATATTGTCAGAAAAATAAGCCCAGAGTATATATAATTAGAGAACCTGGCAACCCACTGGTGCTGCAGCCGAGACAGAGAAAGAGACAAACTGTGTGTGTGTGTGTGTGTGTGTGTGTGTGTGTGTGTGTGTGTGTGTGTGTGTGTGTGTGTGTTTTATAAAGTTAGTCACTGCAATGAAACACAATATTGAACTGTAATCCTTTACATTACTTCTTTATTGAAGAAAGTTATCAGATGACTGTAACGTGTTACTTTATAACGCAGGGAAACAGGGATTTTAGTAATAAATGTAAAAATCAGTAAACACCTGCAATAGAGGAAAGGAAAGGAGAAAGAGGAGACTTTGTCAATTATTGGTATAATTTGTCAATTATTGGTCTAATTTGTCAATTATTGGTATAATCGGCTATTTTGTGTAATGTAAACAAGTACATGTACAACTACTACTTTATTTTTTTCATGCACCTGCTTGCATCTTTCTAGAGATTTTCCTTGTGTCCTCATTGGTGTACATTATTTGTTTTTCTACTGTTTACAGAGCCTGCAGATCCTTATCTTATCAGATTTATCAGAATATAACAAGAAATTCATCAAATATTACAAAATCATATTTTAAAAATAATCACATAAAACATAATACACTTTTTATTTGAACTAACCAAACATACTTGCATAATCATGATTATTGCACACTTAAACACTATTTGGGTTTTTCCAGTGAAACTGGACCATTTTTTCAGGGTGAATGGGTTTATAGCTGAATGGCCATAAGATGTAGAGTAGCTGAATCATATGCTACATTTGTTATGTGTGTCAATGGCAGTAAAAGGGAGTGTGTGCTCTAAACACTGTGCTAATGTAATGTGTTTAAGTGGATAACCAGAGATTACTGTTTTATTGTCATTGTGTTAAATTGTTCTTTTCTGTATACTATTTTTATTAAATATGATCAGTTAAAATGGTAAGCCAGATAACATTGTATACCTATTGAGAAATTCGCTGCTTGTAATCTATTTTATGGTCATGACTTAATGTAGATACAATATGGTGTTAATCCAATTCTGTGACATATACACATAAGCTAATACTTCTGATACCATCTGAATAAAAAAAGCTCATGTTGTACTCTTCAGACAGGCTATCTTCTTTCCAACAGGATTAACATGTTACTTTTTCTTTCCTTGTATTTCCCTCACCCCGTCTCTTGTAAGGGAGAAAGAAAAAGCGAGATTCCCTCTTCTATGAGTCACATGTGTGAATGAATGGCTGTCAGCTGCTTGTACGTGCTGGACACAGTGATCCAGACCAACTCTCAGGCTGAGGCAAAGGAGGGGGTCAAGGGCATGGAAGCCTTCCAGCTCACCCCATACATCTATCCTCAACCCAATCTCCTTGGGCCTGCTGCGTATGCTGCATATCCATCCTCAGCACATTCACACCAGTATGCAGAACAGAATGACCTGCATGCTGCGGCAGTATTATATTGCACACTGCAGCATTCATGTATTCTTCTGTAGCATGCTGGTGTTTTTTTTAAACTTATATTTAACATTGTTTTTTTTTTTTTTTTTTTTTTTTTTTGGTATTGTTTCGTGTCTGTCAAGGTTTTTCTGATCACCCAAGCAAGTGAAACTGAACTCAACTTTTATTCTCTGGCATTGCAACCAAAGCCCTTTGCAGCCTGGATAGGTTTAAGAAAGGAAAAAAATGAACCCTAAATAAGATAAAAGAACAGCAGGACATTGTCAGAAATGTTTCTGCTGAGGTGCATTGTACATTAACATGAACACTGTATGTGTGTGTGTGTGTGTGTATGAGAGAGAGAGAGAGAGAGAGAGAGAGAGAGAGAGAGAAATATAAATATCTTCTCACCTGTCTCCAGGGCAGAGTTGGACATCTGGCAAGACCACCACTGTAACTTTTTTTTATTAACTTATTAACTATTTCCTGCTGATTTTTTTTTTCAACATGCAAATTGAAACTCTTTATACCAACCTTAATTGTAATTGTATTCTTGTACCTCTAAGCACTGCTGGTGTAAAATGTGCAATAATAATAATGTCACATATTTTAAATATCCCCTGGAATACAGCAAATCTTAATAATCATCAAATTCATTACTGCCTGTCTTTCCTCATTAACCGTAAATGATTTTATGAATAGTAATTGAAGGGTAAATGAATAATACACTTCCAAGACATAGAGTTATTTATAGTTCAGCACTGCTGGGAGGATATATTGTAACATACAGTATACGTAATTGTGTATTAGTGCATATTTTTGCACTCCAGATATGCAAGTTTCTCACCTGCATAATATCCACCAGGAACCTGAAACCTCTGCTAAACTGGATACCTCTTACCTGTCACTAATATGCCATTCTCGCAAAGACTGCCAGCAGTTTACATGTAAAAATGTACTGTATACCAGGCAGATACTCAGTGCATCTTTAAAGTGTGTGTTGATCATGGTCCAGGCTGCTGGGACCCTCATGGTGGGTTGTAAATTAGCCATGCAGCAGTGGAAGAACTGGCACAGTGGGCCAGCAACAGCCCATCCGTGGCATGAAGCTCCCACTCCCACACAACCAGCCAAACATCACACTATATAGGCTGTCAGACAAGCCAGCTATGCAAATTTGCTCATGTTCCTAGGCAGGGGGTCATAGGCCCAGGAAGCCTGCACAGGGATCAGAGCTCACAGGGTTGTGAGTAGGAGAGACCCTCTGGCAATGGCACAAAGAGGGCATGATGAAACATATTATGTTCAGGTCATGCAGTGTCTACATATACATATATTGAGTAATTGATCAATAATGCAGACTATATTTAATTTAAAAATGTTTTACACTGGAGTCTTCACTTTGTTTCATGTCTCTTTCACCAGTCCTTATCGTCATTAACACCTACAGCTTCCTCACATTTAAGGTGTATTCCCACCTTATGTCCACTATTCCCGGGATAAGCTCCAAATCCAGTACAATCATGACCTGGATAAAGTGCTTACTGAATGAATGAGTTGCACTTGTTTATATGTTTTTATTTATGAATAATGTTGTCCCAAATTCTGTACTTATCTTCTTTGTGTACACATGACTGTTCAATGTGTTAACACCAAACAATCGTGTGCAGTTGATGACACAGATGATGGCTGATATTTGCCAAACAAATGATGTATGGAGTAATGGTCTTTGTTTACACTAACCTGTCCCATCACGCACCACAGAATAGAACAGGCAGCAGATAATAAACAGCTATGATGCAATGCCTATAATCACAAAACTGACTGTAAATCTGAATGAAGCAGAAGTTATTTTATGTACAGTTGTTTTAGGCCAAATTAATTTTAATATATTTTCCTCTTATTGCAAAACCATGTTTGTTGGTACAGTAGTAGGCAGTAGGCAATCACACTAAAATCCAAAAGTCAAATATGAAAGTCATATTCTTCTTCTTATTATTATTATTATTCCATCCTTTTCTAGTCTATCAACTCCCGCAATTTTCGAGAAATCAACACCATTTCAACTCTAAATTCTAAAATGTCTGTGCTGTTAATGACAGGTGTGCCTATATACTTTTAGATAGCTTTTATATAGCTTTCGGATGCCTGGACTTAGAAACATGCACATCGTTTTTATTCCTCTTTTTTGGCTCATTTCTGTGGGGAATCAGTATTTGTTAACAGTATAGGTAAAAAAGGTAAATCAATCTGTATCAACTCTAAATGTCTCTCCCATTGACACACACACATATACAATCACCTGTCAGAGCAATAATATTTGCAACTGACCAACACTGCAGAGCTGCAGTCACACACATTTTCTTCAGGAAATGCACTTCTCTAGTTTTAATATATTTTTCTGTTTACTGAGCATTAATTATCTAATTCTCATCTCCCTTATAAAAGTTGTTCTGCACTTACATCCTACACTAGTCTGAAGTTGTATAATGTATTACCTGCTAAATAAAATGTATAAAATGGTTCAGGGAACATCTTGTAATGTTTCAATTTCTAGCCTTATTATGATATAATTTAAAATACACTGCCAGGCAATGTATCTGCCTGTTTTATTTCTTATCTACATTTTCTCACCCAAACCGGATCTATCTGCATTGTAAAAACTGCTCAGCTTGGGTTAGCTCCAAAAAAACTAGTTGTGGAGGTGTAGTTTGACCGAGCTGTGCGGTCAGTTGGAAGAAGGCCTGTCATTGTTTCCACTGCAAAGGTAGTTCTTCTTTCAGACAGAAGAGGGCTCTGAAAATTACAAACCACACCTTTAACTCCTCCTCTCCAAACTCGGATGAGTTGCTCAGACAGGCCTGTGTCACTCATCTCTATCTTACTCTATCTCACCAGCTCTCATGTGTGCTGCTGGGAAACTCCATTAGATGAGACACAGGGGGAAGGTGAGTGTGTGTATTATGTCTGTCTGATAATGCAAGAATAACCGCAAGACCTACCTGAACTCATCCGTCTCACTATTTATATTTGGAAGAAATGTAAACTAAATAATGAAAGGAAATGGAGCACTCTCCTCGCTTGGTGTGGGTCTGTGTGTGTTTTCAGAGAATAAGGGTGAAAGTGACTATGAACCAGAATTCAATGTTTTGGAACAATGTTGTCCATGTGCATTGAGTTCTTGGATCCTTCCTTGTTACATGCGTGTGGTCTGTAGTGAGATAATGTCATGTGAGTATAGGAGGTGTGTGAAGTAGAGAGTGTGTAGAGAGGGGAAAAAACGTCTTTTTACTTCATCCATCATAGTCCCTGTCTGAAGGCTACAGCCTCCGCAATGGCCTCCTCCGTTTGCACACAGGTGATTCATCACAGGACTAAAACACAGTGTCTTTTGGCCCAGCACATCTCTGCACTTCCACCTTTGGCCTGTCACAGCCCCCCCTTCACCCACTGTGCTAAGAGCCTTTTCCCTTTACCATGCAGCTACAGCCAGAGAAGAGAGAGAGAGAGAGAGAGAGAGAGAGAGAGAGAGAGAGAGCAAATCAAACATTCAGTTACGTTATTCTGTTTCTTTCCATGTGAGGCAGCTGCAGTCAGGAGGGGTGGTGAAAAAAATACCAATGATACTCTAGTAAGCCACTCAGTTTGGGAGCTGAAATAAATCCTGACATCACAAGTGTGGCTACTCTCCCTGCTGGTATCCGACTCTCGCCTCCCTCGACTGTCATTCTTTTTCTCACCTTCACCCTTTTCTTGCTCTCCTTCTTAAATTGGGTTAACTTGTGATTTAGAAAGTGGGGGACCAATAATTGTTTAATGTATGCCATGAAAGATTGTATGAACAGTACCACTGAATTGATCTTTATTAAATGGAGCTCTCAGGGTTGATATGGAACAGTAAGCAGAAGTGTCTTTGCTTTAAGGGATTTGTATACACAATAGTTTATAAGTCTGGGATAAACAGATTTATATATTTATGCAAACTCATAAAGCGATAAACTCATTACATGATTTACATTACTAACAAAATACAATTCTGAAGGTCAGCTTCACTTACAATTTACGTAATCTAAAGGTGGAAGGTCTTTCCATTTCTGATGTGATACAGATATCTTTACATTACATTTATAATTATGGCTTTTGCCAGACGCTTTTATCCAAAGCAACATTACTTTTATCTCATTTATACAACTGAGGAGTAAGATCTCTGCTCAAGAGCCCATCGGTGGCAGCTAGTGGGATATGAACTTATGACCTTCTCATGACCAGCATCTTAACCACTGAGCTACTACTGGCCCTTATATCATATTTCTCATATCAGAGCAATACAGTGATATAGTATTGATTCTGATAAATGCTTTCCAACATTATTGCAAGACACCTACCTGCCAGAGCATGTGACGGCTGACATGTGCTTTACCTGAGACGCTAACCACCACATATTTTCTAAATGCTGCTCATGCTGTGTCACAGGGCAACATTACACACTTTTTTCTTTTGCAGCACTTGGAAGATGACACGACTGTGGTGGGTCTCATCAGCAAGAACGACGACATATAGAGAGGAAGTCAACATATAGAGAGGAAGTTCAAAGGTTAAGGGACTGGTGTAGAACCAACAACCTGTTTCTGAACATAGACAAGACCAAGGAGATGGTTGTTGACTTCAGGAGGACAAGGTGTGATTACACTTCAATTCACATCACCGGCTCTGCTATGGAGATTGTCAAGAGAACCAGGTTCCTTGGAGTTCACCTGGCAGAGGATCTCACCTGGTCCCTTAACACCAGCACCATAACCAAGAAAGCCCAGCAGCATCTCTACTTCCTGCGAAGGCTGCGGAAGGCACATGTCCCACCTCCCATCCTCACTACATTCTACAGAGGAACCATCGAGAGCATCTTGAGCAGCTGCATCACCGCCTGGTTTGGGAACTGCAGCGTATCGAATCGCAAGTCCCTTCAACAGGTTGTGAGAACGGCTGAGAAGATTATCAGGGTGTCTTTCCCCACCATGACAGAGATTTACACCACACGTTGCATCCGCAAAGCAACCAGCATTGTGGATGACCACACACACCCCTCACACACACTCTTCACCCTCCTACCGTCTGGAAAAAGGTACTGAAGCATCCGGGCCCTCACATCCAGACTGTGCAACAGTTTCTTTCTGCAAGCTATCAGACTCCTGAACAACCAGAGTCTAGTCTGATAAACTGCACACATTTTAGTGACTGAAACAGGAGTGTGACTATTATATGACTATTACAAACACTAATTGGAGGGAGCTGTTTGGATTATATATTTATTTCATATTTCATATTATATTCATTTTGAGTGTTACAACCTTTTTTGTTGCTTTTTAAAATGCAACACTAGTGTTTTACTGGCGGTTATTTAAGCGATATCACGTGCATGGGGAGAGTACAGTTATACAGAATATTGACAAAATAATGTGTAATGCAATATGTATCATGTATCAGAAATATCTTCAAATATTGAGATAATATGTTTTGTCATATATATTGGCCAGCATCTGATATTAGTCACATATCCATTAGTCACAAGTCGACTCTCTGTAAATTCCTCTTACCAGGTTATGTGAAACATAAGACATATGATGCCAACATGTTTTTAGACAGGTTGTAATTCAATATCACACATTTACAGTATATGAATGTCAAATCTGATTCAATATCAATCCAGGGTTTCAGGTCAATGTCATGCCTCCTACCCGTACTCAGTATCAGTGTTAATTGGCATACTCATGCATTCAGAATGTTTCTCTTTCTGTGCATACAAGCTGAGGGATGGCTTCCTCCCTTCAGCTTTATTTGAGAGAGTCCAGACGGAAGATGGTTTCAAAGATAGGAGGCTGCAACCCCTGTGGATTTATCACACATGAATACTAGATCTCTCTCACACACTGTGCTCATGCAATACTAACTGCCCACTATTGCCCAGGGGATGGTCAGGTTTGCAGCTCAGTTAACACATCTCAGCCACATAGCCTGCCTCGTCTCGCCCACCAACTAAAAATATATTTACTGTAAACTTAGAATGGAAGATGACTCCCACAAAAAGCCACAGACAATACATGCAACATCAGAGCACTGGCACCTTTCTGGCATTTTTTTTTTTTTTTTTGTATTTAGTGAAAAAAATAATGCAACAATAGTCCGAAGTTGCATAAGGTATTATCTGCTATGTTCCAGCTTTATTTGTGTAAATGGATGTGAAGTGGAAAAAGCTCTTTAGTCTAATTATAATTCTGCATTTGAATTAATTTGCACAGAATCCATGCGCATATTTGTGTTCGCGTTTCAACATTTACTCTGAGTGTCTTCCTTTATGCCATTAACATCCTTTCAAGTGAGTAGAGAAAAACACAAATTGCAAGTACGAAGGACAGAGAAAGAAACAGATTTGTAGAAGGAACACGGCGAAGCGTGTCTCCGCTCAGCATGTGTGTGTGAGGTGTGTGTATGTGTGTGCCTCTGGCATTAGAGCCGCCCGTGCTGAGCTCGTCTGGTGGTAGTTGATCTCTGTAACCACTCGCACATGTTGGCACAGGATGGCACAGCAGTTCCCGCCTGCCCAGCCTACCACCCAATCCACCAGTGCCAGGCTGACGCTCTGGGAGGCCGAGGGCTCCACTTTCCTCAGCGTGTCTTGCGACCACAGACAAATTGGCCCACAGCAGCTTTCCCAGGAATCTGCCTCATCAAAGGGAAAAGTCCACACGCCTGCCTACTCTAGACTGCCAATGCAAAATCCTTCCACATAACTGACTCAGACATACAGTATACAACACAAATTGAGTAGGACGCTTGCAGCTACAAGGCTTTGAAGTGTCTTGTTTTTCATGCCATATTTATTATTATCTGGTTAAGTCTATTTTTCATGAGTGACTACACCAATGTATAATAAAAGAGTAATGAGAGAGTGGTCAGAACAGTAATATATCGGATTATTCTAAAAAATTTGCAATCGCAAGAAAGGCCAGATCAAAGGTTTTGGGCATCTGTGTGTGCTGTTGCTGCTTTGTGCTGTAAGCATTAATCTTAGGCTGACGAGTGATTGTTTTTTTGCAATAGAGCACAGTAAAGGAGTTTCCAGTCAGTAATATGTTGATTTACTCACCGTCTCAACACTTCACTGCTACTCACAAGCCTGCCACATTCGGGATGTGTTTTTGTAGGCTCTCTGTTTACATGGTTACTAATCCGCAATGTGTGTCTATAACTCTATGTCTCCTGGTTTATCCACTGCTTCTTTTCCAGATCTGCAGTCTTCAGAAATCCACTCTACAGAGACACCCTTCAGTGATGTTCTAAAGAGACAGAAAAAAAGAGAACCCTATGGAAACAGATGACAGATACACAGATCTTCTAGGCTGGACTGCAGGAGTAAGGGGAATGTGCATGGATTTGGAGTTGCTTGGGAATGTTATGATTCACACAGTAAAGAATGAATGATTTGTTTTTCCACTGTCTTTTTTTGTCCTCTAAATTATAGTCCAAAGGTTTCTAACAGCTAACACCAGTACCAGACCAGTTCAAAATGGCAGTGCATAGGGTGACATTTTTGGACCATGCATCTCATAATCGCCAAATAATACACATTTACTCACACTACTTCTCTTTCACATGGACAAACACACAGAGAGCGTGCACGTGAGAGAGAGAAAAATACTGCTTTTGGTTGTAAAGGTTGTAACTCTATATTTCCAACCTCCTACTAAGAAAAACCAAAGAAAATGCCCTCTCAACTCAGAATTCCTAGTGGGGACTCTTGTCAACTCCCAGTTCAGCAAGTAACAATTCTGTGCACAGTATGCTGTGCAATATGCAGTATGCAACAATGTTGCACATCGTACCTTGAAATGAGTGCCACTGCATATACAAGTATTTGTATTACATCAGTATACACATAAACTATATTACGTTGTCATATCTATAAACATCCAAAAGGCAGATCACGAAGAAAATATACACCGCTCATTACATATAGCTGGCTAGCTTGTTGCTAATGAAAGATGAACACACAGGCATCCCTTGTTGCTTAAATGACACCTTTCTCTACTGATGCAGGTCAGTTGCTGCAGAAAACTAGCTGTCCACAACCCCTTGAGCATATCACACACTGTCCTCATTGTTAGATTAGGAAGAACGCAGCACAAGTGATACCACATTCTAAGTTTTTACATGGTAGTTGGGAGCCTGCAAGCACTTTGCAGAGGGCAAATCCTAATTCCTGTATACTTTCACCCAGAGCAACACACACATGCAGTCCCCGTCTGCAGATATGAGGAGACCATTTGCTAAAACAGCAGTACAACTGTCATGCACAGCCTCCAGTAAGGAACGTGGCAGGAGCATCAGCTGTGGTGAAAAAAAAAAAAAACAGAAAAAAAACCCTCAGCTCTATTTTACCCACAATACACTACTGTCATGTAGGGGGTGGGCTGTGTGTGTTTCTGTTTGTGTGTGTTTCTGTTTGCATGTGTGTGTGTGTCTGTCTGTCTTGCTGAGTCAGGAGAGACAGGACGCTTAGAAAAGCCCCCAGCCATTCTGTGCCATTCTTTTTCTCTGCGGCTGGCAGACACTCACCCTGGGCAGGTAATCCATCAAAACTGCTATGACAGAAGACAGTGCGAGGTTGTGTGTGGGTTAAAGAGAATGAGTAAAAAGGAAAAAATGAGTGTGAGAAAAAGAGATAGGGAGTAAGTGAATAATAAAATGTCCAGAGATCGCAGGAGAGCATGTGGGTTTGTGAGAAATAAAGAAAGGATGTGTACATATACATCTGCCTCGATTAGCAAATGATGAGCAGAGTTAAGTGGAAAATGGAGCGACATCAAGAAATGATTGTTTTATTAATAATTTTTTGCTTAATTCATTTAAGTCTAAAAGGCTACTACAATAGATTGTAAGCTCATTTATACACTAATTCATACTTAATACTACTAAAACTAATTAATAATATAGTATTAATAGTATAGTATACCCAGATGTGGTATGGCATGGTACAGCAATAAAGGCATTCCACATTTTGTTATTATTTCTATTGCTGTGACTCATTTTCTAACTGGGTACCCATGATGAGTTTGGTTACACTTCTCCATTCACAGTCTATTGATTTATCAAACACTATTGTCACATAATTATCAGAAAAACATTAAAAAAAAAACCACACACACTAGGGCCAGAAATCAGACTAGACTAGCACTTCAAAATAGTAGGCCACAAATTTGTTTCTATGTATTACATTTATTAAAACTATGGTGTGCGGTTTTGGATAGAGTCCAGCTGTCTAGAACTACCTTCCTATCTGTCTATACAGCACAGCAATAATCAGTAGTAATCAAATTGTAGTGCTTAATTATATTCCCATCAAAACCCTAGTCATCTGCTTTATGTCTCCTCATATAAAAGCAAGTACAGAGTCAAAGAATAAACCAGGCCTTGTAGTTCTTTCATTTTTGCTACTCTTATTTGTGTTTCTCTAGAAACCTCCTAGTTGTACAGGCAGACCTACCCACTGGGAAACTAGCTAATGCTAGATTACTACCACCAGGCTATTTGGGTGGTAATGAATATCTGGGCCACCCTATTTCCCCAGTGTGGTGCAGTTTTAGAGCATTCACTGTTAACAAGCTCAGCTAGCATCTAGCTGTGTTGATGGAGCAGGTCAAATGGGTGAAGCTCAAAAGAGTTATGAAAAGTTTTCCCTTAATAGCAGTATGTTTCTTGCTAAATTACTCATTTTTAATGCCTGCATGGCGGATACGCGTATGTTAGGGCTACCATAAAAATTCAGCTAGCCAAAATAAAAAGCTTTAGGAGTAACCAATAATAAACATGTGGAATAAAAAGCCTGTACTATGTCACTGTACTGACATACTATACACTACTCATTCAATGACATGTTACAGGCTACTCATTCCCGTGTAAAACACCATACAGACAGTCACTCGGGAGGTATGAGGTGTGTGTGTGTGTGTGTGTGTGTGTGTGTGTGTGTGTGTGTGTGTGTGAGAAAGTGAGAGAGAGAGAAAGAGAGAGAGAGAGAGAGTGTCTGTGTGTGTGCACGTACATCTTGATCTCCATCCTTTCATCCCTATGAAACATTCGCAGTCCCAGTGAATCACTCTGTGTGATAGTGAGCTTAACAAAGGGTTTTACGTTTAATGATAAAATCTGTCCACACACACACACACACACACACACCACTGCTACTGGGGAGCGCATCTCTACATGCAGCTGTTATCATGGTGGCATTCTAATGCACAGGAGAAACCATTGCACACCTCCCCACCCCCAACATGTCTTTCATTAAAGTCCCACACAGCAGTGGCCATCACAGTGAGCAGTTTCCATGGTAACACCACCCCCATCCCCACCCCCCAGCAAACACTGGTGATGGAGGAAACACTTGCAGGGGTCTTGTCATCCCGGACGCTCCTGCAAGAAGCACAAGCTGAGGTACGGTGACTGCAGGGAAGCTATGTCGGGAATTTCTACCATGTGTTTAGACTGATTTGTCAGACAGATTCATTCTGTATCATGCACCCACCCTCTCAAACCTCTCTGCCTATTATCTTATTCACCATTACACCTCATCACACTTGCTGTCTGCATCAGTGGTGTGTATTCTCTGCAATCTTTAATGGTGCTTGTATTGTTTTTTTTCTACTATTTCTACTTTTTAATTCACTTGTTTTATATCTCTATCTCACTGAAGAACACCTGGTAGGCAGGAAATCAGTTTCAGGATACTGCAGTTCATTCCTTTTAAAATTAAAGTAAAATAATACAAAAGAAATAATCATCTGCACTGCATACCTCATACTATAATTATATAAATATATAATAAAAACATTTATTAAATTGGTGCAACTTACTGGCAATGTTGTTATATAGAGAAATGTGTGATATTATAATTAAGTAGTTTGAGTTTTAGGAATTTGTACTTTGCTGTACTTTACTAGAGTTGATCTAAAGTATTTAAAATTAATTATTTTATATTTAAAATATTTATTTTCAGCTCATTAGTGATATAAGGTGCCTTTTTGCATCTTCAAAATGATTTGGTGTCTTTTACCCAACAAAAGGGGGACTGAAAAGAAGCCAAGGAGACATTTGACATTCAGGAGACCTGCCACAGATCTCAAAAACACATATGGGTAAATTACATAATATCTATCATTATCATTAGAAATGAATCATTATAAATCTTTCTGTCATTAGATACATTTGTCATTTGAGCTAATGTTGAAGAGGTTATGTAGCTATCATTACTTAGCCCTAGCTTTACTTACAGCCACACTAATGATTAGCACAATAATGATTAATGCTGTGCTGACATGGAGCAAATGTGTTTGTAATACTATTTCAAATATGCTTTAATGCACTTTCAATAAATAAAATGTTATTGTGTGTATCTGTGTATTTGTGTATACAGTGTATCAATGCATTTTCACAGACGATCAAAGTATAATTGCAAGCATTTTAGATCAATTCACTGTATTTTAGCAAACATCCAGTAATGTAGTACTAGTAATTCATTCTTATACATTTTCTTTCACCACAAGTGTAGAGTATTTGCTTGAATAAAGAATTTTTACAAAACCCATTGACCTTGTAATTTTTACCTGATTGGAACTTTTACCTGAGAGGTAAATTTCCTTCCCCCTCTGGTTATATCCACTCATCTGATGAAACAAGAAATGATCATGACCAGGCCTGGACCACTTAAATGATTCAAACTGAATACAGTAAATCTCCTGTCAATAAAGTTAAAACTCCTTCCACCCCAAAAAAGGCATCGTTCTGTGTAGTCACAGCTATCCACATAAGCCTATTCTGTGCCAGCAAGCCTTCACTATTACAACAGAGGGAGTGGCTGTCATTTGATGGAAAGCTGGTGTATTACATCTCTCACGCAATTTTTTTTTGGTTCATGAGTCACTTCCTTCATGCAGGTTAGGTTCTGCTGCTGTAATCATTGGAGAAGATGACTTTTTGCTCAGTTATGTAATAAAGCAACTGGTTAAAATTTCCACAGAATATTATATACAAAGCCATTTGTTCATGTTCTGATTTTAACTCGCCATTCGCCACACTAAAACATGTTGCTGCAATTGACAGGGGAGAGATTTGGACACTGGGGATAATTCAGTTGCACTAAAATCACTTAATAGCCTATCCATCCCTGGGGAGTTGCAAAACCAGAGCCTACACTAGAGCACGGCTGTGTTCTGATGCTCAGCTTTTGAAATGCTATTAATGCTCTGTTTCTAATAAAAGCCAAACAGAGAAATAAACAAACAAAAAAAAAATAGTAATGGGTTAACAACATTTCATTTTGAAAATGATACCCAGATTTTGTCATCCTATGTGCAACGCCTATGTAAGTCCTTTATTTTTTGACCACCCATTGCATTGCGTGTGTGTTTTTCCAACTGTGCTGGTGGTGGTCACACCTAACATTCATTCTCTCCTCTCCTGTCACTCGTTTTCACCCTTTTCACTATCCCTGAGGTACAGTTCCTCTTTTGCTCGCTTTTTGAAAGCATGTGGAACATGTCACTGTGCTTTTATAATGGGAGTGTGTTAGGCTGTCAATCAAGCACTCCCAGGGGGGTGTAAATGAGACCCCCCACCAGCTGCTGATCCCTCACACTGTTACTGACGAGCCAAGCCCGCTGCAGTACGGCATTCTGCCAAGCTCTTAAACATGTCTAAATCAAACACTTCCTTCACTAAGTCAGTGTTTATGCAGACCTGCTTTTAAAATATCACATTTTCTTGGAGACAAGAGTAGCGACGGGCCGGTGTGAACTCAGACTCATGCTCAGCCGGAGCTACACTGATGATATTCTAATGTTCACTTTGCTAGTTTTATACGGCAGCTCAGTGGAATGAGGAATGGCAGACTGGGAGAAAAAAACAGTCATATGTGGTCAAGTGTCATTTGCTCCATAAGAGGTAACTGATTTCAAGGCGCATTATCCTATGAAACATGATTTTTTTATTTGTAAATGTGATGTGGAATCAATGTCATGAAGAAATGACTAAATCTAATTGTGAAAAATTCAAACCGCAGGCCATTTTAGAGATTTAATTTACAGTGTTTCTTCTGCATGTAGCATTGATTGATTCAAGGTGCCATCCAGTGGAGGTTGGACAGCTGGTCACCTAGCAGTGGGTGTGTTTGGATGACTGAGAGGCATAGTGCCGCTGTATATAAAGATAGATTGCTGCAATGTCATTAATGGAACTTATATGACTTGCCCTGCCTGCGGGGTATTGTGTGTGTGTGTGTGTGTGTGTGTGTGTGTGTGTGTGTGTGTGTGTGTGTGTGTGTGTGTGTGTGTGTGTGTGTATGTGCATGTGTGTGCGTGTGTGTGCGTGTGTGTGCATGTGTGTGCGTGTGTGTGCACATGCATGCATGTGTGTCGGGGTGACAGAGTGTGGAGCTGAGGGAGTCAAGGTATTGGTGACATGGGGGAAGGAATGGGAAGAAAGAGGGATAGATATTGAGTGGGTGAGATAGCAAAAACAACAGATCTGTATGAAGAAGGGGGGTGGAATTCTGCAGGGGGGTGAAGGAGAGAAAGGGGGGAAGGAGTGAGACAGAACCCCAGAGAGAGTGGTAGGGTGGAGTGTTGAAAAAAATGGAGAGAATGGCAAGAGGAGGTGAGAGGGGGTGATGATAGTGGAGGAGATGCCTCGGGGAGGCACAGTCAGAAAGCTGGTGTGGTGGAAGCATAAACACTCTTTGTCTGTGTTCTCCTCAGGCACTACAATAAGCACAGACAGAGAAAGAGAGCGAGACAGAGAGAGTGAGTGAGAGGACTGGGAGAAGGAGAAAGACAAACAAGAGAGGAAGAGGCAGTCACAGAGATAGAGCCTGAGATTAAACATGAGACAGAGGGAGAAGGGGACAGATAAACGATAGTGCATGAGGGAGCAAAGAAAAGGAGATATTCAAAGACAGATGGCAAAGATAAATAAAAGAGAGGGCGGAGATTTAGGGAGAGATATAGTGAAACTGTGAGAGAAGGTGGATGAGACGGAGTGGACTGCTGCAATGAGTTTTTGTCACTAAAAGCGCTCTGCTACTTCAGTTCCTGCTCAAGCTACCAACCCCCTAAGCAAACCCCTCAAACACACACATACACACACACACACACACACACACACACGCACACACAGAGAGAGAGAGAAAAAACAGGTTTTACACTAAACCAGCACAGGTGTGTCAGGGGGCCTGAGGCAGCACTCAGACAGTCACACTAAACCTGTTTGCTGCTGCTCTGTCATCAAACACTCTAGCCACCACAGCTTACTGCACTGCACAGGAACCTGCATGACCCTCATCAATCCCAACCTGACTCTGACTTATGCACTCATAAATGCCACTAGCACCTTGATAGTGAATGCTAATGTGTCAATATCAAACAGTGCGGGTACTCGGGAAAGTGAAGCCCCTCTGCGCAAAGGTGAGCATTTTGCTTTGGATGTGTGCCTGGCATTGGTCTGGTTTGAGAAAGCTTATGATGTCTTATAATTTAAGTGATTACAATCCATAGCACAAAATGAATATTAGATGAACTTAACAAAGATGAAATAAGAACCCTTTGCAAAGAATAAAATACGATGGGACATGCTGTTTTCATTTATTAATGAACGTAGTTTATTAATGAATGATGCATCATACATTTTAACCATTTATACGTACACTTCATGTTATTTAACATCCACAAGAAATTACTTTCCTTTATCACATGTAATAACAGCTATAAACTGCCATTCCCTCACCAACCTTCTTTCTCTTGAAATTATAAAGGCAAAGGTTTATCATACCTCATATGGCCAAAAGATAGTGGATGCCTTACCATCACACCCATCAGCAATAACATTAACAACACAAGATGAAACAGCTCTAACCTGTCAAGGCACTGACTCCACAAGACCTGTAAAGTTGTACTGTGCTAGTATCACAGTACATAGTATCATCGATCTTCTGTGGGATTGTACCAGAGGGGCTAGCCTTCACACGCTACGCATATGAGCCTTGGGCACCCATGACCCTGTTGCTTGTTTATCAGTTGTCCTTCCTGGGACCAGAATTGGTAGGTGTTAACTACTACTACAGCATACCGGGAACAACCTAAAAATCCTGTTAGTAGCACCTGTCAACAGTCAGTAGTCCTGGTTAATGTGTTAAGACACAGGAAAAATGGGCAAGTGTAAAGAGTTATTTTGACAAGGACCAAATTGTGATAGACAACTGGTTGAGAGCATCTCCAAAACAGCAGGTCTTCTTCCCTGTATATTGGTTAAGACTTACCAAAAGTGGTCCAGTGCAGGACAACTGGTGAACTGCCAACAAGGTCATAGGTGCCCAAGGCTTACTGATATCCGTAGGCCGTGAAGGCTAACCCATCTGGTCCAATCTCTCAGAAGATCCACAGAACTGTATGCTGCTAATGTCTTGGTGCCAGATAGCGCAAAACACCCTCAGCGGTCTTGTGGAGTACATAGGTTGATAAGTCAGGGATGTTTCGGCAGCTGTTTAGGCAGGTGTTTTTAATGTTATGACTGATCGGTGTATATACAGCTTTCCCAGACTGTTGTCTTCCAAACTGCCACAAATTCTGAAGCACAAAACATTAAACTTTACATCACTGAAGCTAACAGGCTAAGCCCAAACATCTCCCAGCATGATAGTGTCCCTGTGCACAAAATGAGGTGCATAAAGATATAGCTTACCAAAGTTAAAGTAGAAGAACACAAGTCCTGACCCTCAACCCCACTGAAAATCTTTGGGATGAACTGGAATGCTGATTTTGCCCCAGGCCTCATCAACATCACTTGGTTGACATCAGAGTCTGACCTTGCTAATGCTCTTGTGACTGAATAGACAAATCCCCACAGCCAAATTCCAAAATCTAGTGGAAAGCTTTTCCAGAAAAGTGGAGGTTGATATAATAACAAAGGGTGGAACTGGAACTAAATCGTGAATAGAGTCTTTAAAAAACTCATATTGCTGTCATAAGTGTTCACAAACTTTTGGCCATGTAGTGTGTCATTAGATGTTAATGACATATCTTTTTAATTAATATTAGTCTTATTGTAGATGCACCCTCCATTTAAATTTATTTTAAAAGTATATATTACAGTATGTAGTTTTAGTTGCTATGTCACTGCATGAAAAAGAATGTTAAATGAGCCTGTGATTTGAAGTGTAGTCAGGACTATATAATTATACACAAATAACTATTCAAGTTCTATAATAATCTAAATTAATTTACGACTCCTATTAAACAGTAAAACCAAGCAATCCTGTGGTAAATGGCTTTTTCTCTGTTCAATAAACATAAAAATTATTATTTTAAGCAAATTATTGTATAATATGTTTAAGGAATCAGTCTTATGTTATAATGGGGATTTTGGGAAAGCTTGAAGTTATTATGTCAGGTGGGTAAAGAGGAAGTATGGTTTAACTGCCATTTTCAGATCATCATTTTTTGTGGTTGTTATAAATATGTGCCAAACAACCATAATGTTTATATTTGGTACTCACTCTTTGTTCATGATTATTCAAAAGGCAAGCTGTAAAATATGGGTTCCTCTGGTGTAAAGGCAGGTTGTGTGTATATATAGGTATGTTGTATGCTTAAGGAAAATGGTTTTTAACTGAGCTGACAATTCAAAAATGTAACTTTAGATTTGTCTGTAAAACTAAAGGTGATGGTGTTGTTTCTTCACACAGAGACTATATACTAAACAACTTGCCCCCACTGATTCTGACTGTATCATTAAAAAGACAGAATTTAGCCAAGATGTTCGCATTTACCCTGATGGATTAAAACTGGAGGTAGTCAAGACAGGGGGTGGGGCAGTGTGTCAGCTTAATGACCGAATACTAAAAATACCAGTTTGCATGTGGTATCACTTCAAACTTTACAATAAAATTTTTTTAAATGTCAGTAAATCTGAGTGTGATTATTTTCAGTCATTATTTATTTAGATTATGAGTAAAAATAGAAACATCACAGTGGCCATCACAGGCCATCGTATTATGCCTCATTATCCATCCGGCATTAGATAATTAAATTTCATTTTAATAAAAGTTCAGGAAATAATATTTATTAATTAAAAAAATATTAATTAAAATTTAATGATTAATTAAAAGGTTAATTTTACAACTTGTTCAGAATGGCCTACACATGATATGAACTATTTGACAAAAAATTTAAACGAATTTGAAAATATTGCTCTAGACACCGATTTTAACTCCCTGAAGGCCAGCTTCACAGAAGAGCCTCGGCCCATGCCTTTTCACTGAGTGCCTTTTTAATGAATCAGTACTATGATGTGGCATTAATGACATAGGGTGTCTTATGAAGTGGGCCTCTGTTAATTATGAAACACCTGCAATGAATAGCATAGAGACATTCCAACCATACTGGCTACTCCATTTGAAGCCTGCTTCAAACTGATTGTCCAAGCTAATATTTACTTCAGCATTTTGAATTTACTCCCCATGAAGTAGGATTTTTATTCTCTATTTATACTTTCTCTCATACTCTTTTTTTATCCCAATGGCGTGTTGTGAGTTGTAATGTGTTTGATCAAGATGTGTCCAATCTACTGCTAGCACTAATCTTTCTTAGCCATCTTCAATGGGTTGGCCACCAGGTGCGGTGTCAAAACAAGTTGACCTTCTTCTAACGACCCGTTTAAGATGTAATTATAACACCAACTGTCCACGCTGCCACTTGTTTCCCCCATGCTGAAGCTTTGTTTTGTTAGCTGTTGATGTCTGGACTGCTGTGCATTCTCACACTGATGCAAACTGTTCAGTGCTTTTCAGATTGATGTTAAAGGAAACTGCTGGACCATTACACCTGTATGGAGATAGAGTGTGTGATGTGGGCTGCCTGATCTGATAGTTTTATCAGTCTTTTGTGAATCATCACTGCAGCAATTAAGGTGCTCATGGTGGGGGCAGATGGACCCACCTCATCTGTATATCGCACACGGGACCAGCATCAACCACCAGGTGACTTTCATGCAAAATCTCCATCATCCTGCCTGGTGGTCTAAACACCAACCAGTACGTCTTGTACACATGAATATGTAAACACACACAAACACCACCACATAAAAACATGAGGACAAACGATCATCAAAGGCAAGTTATCTACAGGCAGGCACAAGATACAGCCACAAACTTTACTGTCAAGCAGGGAGAATGCCATGGATCTGAGCCAGGAGGCTTCAGGTTGGCAATGAATCATTCACCAAATCATATAATTGCCATTTGAATTGATGATTGGGGCTTCTTGGAAAATAACTGACTTGATTTACAGTTCCATTTGAAATTTGGATAATTACAACAGACCAAAAGAGCCATTAGACAATGCCAAAAAGCTGGTGGACAAAGTTGAAAGAAATGAACACAATTTAGACTTATTTATTTGGCATTTTTGTTTGATCCAAATCAATCTACAGCTAGACAGGATACAAGCCTATACAACATACATGAGCAGCTGATGAAAAACCTTGCTCAAGGGCCCATCAATGGCTCTTTGGCAGTCACAATCTCAGAGCCAGAATCACTGAATTGAATGCATCAGAGGGTCATTTGTGAGAAGGATATGCAAGAACGAGTAGTGAGGCACCAGTAAACGACATGACTTATTCATCCTTTATTTCATAAGTTTACTCTCTTTCCTTGTTTGAGCCAAAGCCATCACAACAATAAGTACAATTTCAGTTACTGAGCCACTGCCATGATTTGTATACACTTATCACAGATCTCCATGAAAGTCATTATTCCCAGTAAAATAAGCAACGTAGTCGATTAATTCTGCACATATGCAAAAGCCCATGAGCAGCTTATCTCTTTGTTAAGTTGAATACCACAGGGGCATGACTATTAAAAACAGAGAAGAAGAAGAAAAGGGGCTTTCACATTGCTCTTGCTTCAGCAGAGGCAGTTTAGCCTAGAGCAGAAAGATGATATGCACATGAGGCCATAAAAGGTCTGTGTCTTCTCTTACTGTGTAGAGTGTGTTGGGCATATAGTGATTGATTTGCATGATGTATTACATTCCTAAAAGTGGAACATGTTGTGCTCTGTAGCACAGTGAGAGAGTAGGCTGAATTGCTGTGCTATTGTATGATTAAAATCGTATGCTAGTACTACTGAGTATATTGAGCACATGAAGTATTGGCTTTCTCAAAAAAAAATTAGGAATATAAAATACATATTGATTTAGCAACTGCATTGAAACATCATGAGCAGAGACTCACCAAGGCATGACACCTCCTACCACAACTACACCAAGCACAGTAACCCTTAAGTCATCTTCATCCAAGGTGAGCTTTTCTGTGGCTTTGCACAACCTGAAGCATCACTGTATAATTAAAAACAGGGCCAAATAATCAGAGGAATGACTCTGTTGAAAAGCTAATTGATCTCACACAAACAGAATTAAGTTAAAAGCTTTTGGTGTTTATCTGGTGGTCTGTTATCGCCAAGCCTGAGCTGGAGTCGGGTAGTCCCGCATAAGAGGACATAATGTTCTAGGCCTGGGAAAGAATAACAGTGAAAGAGAGAGAGAGAGAGAGAGAGAGAGAGAGAGAGAGAGAATTGTCACATTAAAATCACTTAATCAGGGCTCAGAAGCTTGAATGAAGGTCCATCTGTTCTGCGTAGAATCTCATTGAATTCTTAACACCTTCCTCCTTGCTGTTCTGGAGTTTCCATGTTGCTAGTCTGATTCATCACACAATGGACTCTAAGGTGTGGGTGTTTTTTTAAACAGGACCATTCTTGTTGTTAACAGGACTAGCAGTGGCATAACTGTTCCAGTACTGCTCTATACAAGATGGTCAGATAATCATTTGTGCCGCTGAGAGCCAGACCCAACCCTGGAGCAAATTCAATCTGCACGCAGCCAAATATGCCAAACAACATCCTCTGTGATGATGCAGCTAATTGGCAAGAGAGGGAGGAGAGAATAGGAGACTAGGGAAGTCTCGGTAAAAGCGGTAAATGCCAGTTGCAAATCAACATCCATAACAACATCAGGAACAGCAAGACAGACAAAAGCATTATCTTTTCACCCATTTGTGAAGGCACATTACCGCCGCTTTACTGCTGTGTGTTCTGTTGTAAAACTAGATATAAAATAGAATCTAGTAGTGCCATGCAGTACCATGGTGGGTGTATTTCAGCAGTGCACTTCATGTTTTTCACATAATTGTTGAAATGCAATCAAGAAACCTCAGATATCTTGTTGTCATAACCATTCACTTGATCATTTATATATACCACATAGTTTTATATGGAAAGATGGATAGATTTTTGGAACAAAGCCATTAAAGACAGCAGCCCTGACTGAGCCCACTGTCATCCCAGAATGGTACCAGCTCTTCCCAAACAACTAGTACCTGTTATTGGCAAGAAATTTATTTCTCACTTTTAAGCATGAAAGATGCTTTTTTCCATTAGGAAAGAGGGCACTTGGAGCTGTATATTTCTAGCCCGTCAGAAGTGGCTAAGAGGGACAGACCCATAGAGCCCCATATGTAACAGATTTCTACCATGCACAGAAATCTCACACTCAAACTCTCCATGGGTAAAGATAAACTTCAGTATAGGCCAGGAGTGCACACTACTTGCTAGTGCACACAATTCTTTCTATATGCAAACTATGAAAATTAGTATCCATCTAATTAGTATCCAGCTGGGGCCCATATGCTGATAATGATGTCACAATTTTTATAGTTGATACAGACCTGACCTGCAAACGAGCATTGCTTTTCACTGTTCCAGAGTCCCTGGTTTGACCTGAAGCTTGTGTTACTTTGTGGCGTTTACTATTCTACTATACTACACTTTACTATTGTACTCTACTACACTTTACTATTGTACTCTACTATACTTTACTATTGTACTGCACTACACTTTAGTATTGTACTCTACTACACTTTACTATTGTACTCTACTATACTTTACTATTGTACTCTACTATACTTTACTATTCTACTATACTACACTTTACTATTGTACTCTACTACACTTTACTATTGTACTCTACTACACTTTACTATTGTACTCTACTATATTTTACTATTGTACTCTACTACACTTTACTATTCTACTATACTACACTTTACTATTGTACTCTACTATACTTTACTATTGTACTCTACTACACTTTACTATTGTACTCTACTACACTTTACTATTGTACTCTACTATATTTTACTATTGTACTCTACTACACTTTACTATTCTACTATACTACACTTTACTATTGTACTCTACTATACTTTACTATTGTACTCTACTACACTTTACTATTGTACTCTACTATACTTTACTATTGTACTGCACTACACTTTAGTATTGTACTCTACTACACTTTACTATTTTACTGTACTGCACTTTACTTTTGTACTGTACTACACTTTACTATTCTACCACACTACACTTTACTGTTATATCACACTATACTTTACTATTCTACTTTACTACACTACACTTTCCTATTCTACTTTACTACACTTTACTATTTTACTGTACTACACTTTACTGTTTTACTGCACTACACTTTTCTATTCTACCACACTACAC
>JAOVVF010000051.1:12477181-12505775 GCA_028565595.1 Duopalatinus emarginatus
ACACACACACACACACACACACACACACACACACACACACACACACACACACACACACACACACACACTTTCTCTCACTCACTCAGGGGTATTTCCTTCCACCGAGAACAAGGCAGGGGCGGGTACGAGTCCGAGAAGTTTAACCAATCTGATCACGCGAGGTGGAGCTCATTGATGCTCCTGCAGCCAATCAAATCACCGCACCAATCGCATTCCCCACGTGGGCCAGAAACCCTGTGCGTATGAACGGACATGCATTGAGTCCACTCTAACCAATCACAAAGGAACAAAGTGTTAATCTCGACACGGATTGGTCGGAGATTTCTTGCGGCGCTCTATTCATCTTAATGTGCTCGACTTTTAACCCATTCCTCACTAACAATTCGGTTTGCCCGTTTTCACTGTCTAAAATATGATGAGCCATATTACTACATCCTACTGTTATTGTAATGTATTTATCTAATATGCACTTTTATAGACCAGAGTAGTATTATATCACCTATAATAATATTGTCCAATAATAAAATGCCCATATACCTCACTCCGTACAATAATATATTTTAACTCTGGCAGATATATAATATATTCTATACACATCCCTATTTCATTATGTCTACTCATTATTATACAATTATTTAATCTATACTATTTAACCCTTAATGAGTTCAGATTAGTTTAGGTCCTCACCTGGGCTCTTTCTGATATATTCCTGTGAGTAATTCAGTGTTGAATTTATCTACTATTTTACATCTGCTTTCACATTTCCAGAATAAAACAGGTGCTGAATGTAATGGTCCATGTTACAGTGATAATACTTTAATTTTCAGACTTCAATTTCCAGATGTAAAACTTCCATTGTAAAACCAATCATCGTTTATAAATTTTTAAATGCATTTAGACTTACACTGACGTGAAGTCAAACACAATTCATATACTACATAAAGAGCTTGGTGCTCATTTTGTTGATGCTGTTTAAATAATATATTTCAAAAAAAATAATAGGCTAGTAAACTTCAATAATATACAAAAAATAACATTTGGTCTTAAATACACAGTGTCTCCAAAAGATTTAATTGCTGTTGTCTTCCTTTTTTGTTTAAGCAATAATACAAGCAATAATATTTATTTTATTATTTATTTATTTATTTTGTGGACGGTCACATAATTACTTTACAGAGTATTGCCCTGTCATCTTTGTAGTCGAGGTAGCACAACTGACAAACCAAGCATTAGTCTGTTTTTTTTTTTTTTTTTAAGCTGTTGATGTCCTTTCACTTCAACCTGTAAAGCAATAGTGCCACCTTTAGGTCAACTGGAGGCTTGTGAATGTTGGTGAATGCTCTTGCCATTTACCTGGCCCTGGTGTGGTTGAGGCGATCGTGCAAATTCTCATGGCTCCAACACTTCAAGCCCCTTGTAAAAAGCAAATCTTAACTTCTTATTTTTTCTCATTCTTTCCTGCACTACACATTATCTACATAAGCAATTGTAATACTGTAATCAATAACTGGATAAGTGCTCCTTGCATGAAGGAGCATCACTCGTCATGTGGTAGGGTATATTATGACTCCTTTTGATAAGGAGGTGTCTCTGTGTCCTGTGAAAATGAAAGAATATTGTCACTAAATAACCTATCTAATATCTTGCAATGGCAATTATGTTAATTTTCTTTGCTCCACAAATCATGCAACAGTGACCAGGGTGGTGTGAACAGTAGGTTTGAGTCAGCGCACTGGTCATAGGTGACTGAGCGAACTGGACACTGGCAGTGTGAGCCATCTGCCCTTCTCAGCACTGCCACATCTTAATTGAAACATGTTACTGTCATGCAAGGCAAGGGGGTGGGGTGGCAGGGGATTAAAAAGGGCTACACAAATGGATGCGGGGGGAGAATTGATGGAAGGAGAAAGGGGATTCAGAGTCTTCGGCAGAAAAGGAAAGAAAAATAAAGAGCAGACAGAATGATGGAAATGAATCTTTGGTTTCTAAAGGCAGGGATCACTGGAGAAAGGGTTGAGGGGAAGAGGGTGAGAAAAATTGAGGATGGGGCAAGTGGGAGGAGGGGAAGCAAGAAAGAGAGGTTGTCAGAGGGTGGTGAAAAAAGATCATGGGTAAAGGAGGATGCAGGAGACAGGAAAATGAAACAGATGATGAAGAGATGGAATGATGGCGAGATTGACATAGAGACATAGCATGAGAGAGGTGTACATGAGTTAGTAGTGTTGAGGATAGTGCGTCACTCCCAACAGTGCAGAGGAAGAGCAGCACAGCAGTTAATAGGGTAGAAAGGGCTGGAGGCTGTTAACTCTCTGAAATGTTCATTTTAAACTCCTTTTTTCTAGCTTTATTCCATTCACTCCTCCACCTCTCTCTCAACCTCTATATGTCTCTCTTTCTTTCTCTTTCTCTCTCTCTTTCTCTGTCTCACTCTGTAACAGTCATACTCCCTCCCTGGGCTGCGTGGTAATGATAGCTATTTGAGTGTCATCAGAGGAGCAGGGTAATGGGCTCTAAAGCACCATTTCAGAGTGAACCTGGCAGGACTGGCCTCCCAAAAACATCTGCTTGCCTATCAAGAGCCACTGCTGTTGCAGCCACACCACACATACATACACATCACAACATATGACCACTCTGCACCATGCTGGATCAAGTCTAGGTAATGGGCCATGGCAATGCTCTTGGTGCAGAACATCAACAAATAGAACAATGCTGGTAATAATTTAGTTGTAGTAGTCTGTTTGTTGGGGGGAAAAGAGCTCCAAGGGCCAATGTTCCTTGTTGTAGAACAAAACCTCAAGGTGTGTTTGTACTCATGGCAGTAACTAAATACTTTGTATACTATAAGTGTATTTGTCAGCTTGCTCTAGTTTAGTTCATCTGGTTCCAATTATTGTCATTTCTTCACAGTCAAAGTGCTTCACTTATTATTAGTAATATAACCTTTTAAACCCCCAAAACCTGAAGACAGATCCACACTCATTCTTCACTCTTACAACAGCTTATTTATCCTACAGCAGTTTTACTGTAATTATAGTAGTAATTTATAATACCAATAACCGAATAATATGCTTTATAAGGAATGACCAAACAATAACCAGTTAGATTAAAGATCTAACTCTTCAGGATAAATATTACTCCCCCTTTAATATGTGTCTAAACTGTAACAGGTCTGTATGACTTTTTTATGTGTATAATATTCCTGAAAAAGACAGGAAATTACAGAAACATAACTCTGCACATGTTTATGAAGCAGAAGTAGATAATACTTAACACAACATAAATACACACTGCATGAAATAGCTTTTACAGCCAGTACAGCTAAAGATTTAATTGAACAAATGTGACCAAATGTGACCAAATGGAGAGAAATTGCTTCTACTCCTTCAACTCTACTGTCCTCTAGTGGTTTACTTAGTACATGATTAAGCTGACTTTGTACTCTATATATAGGCTACTATACATACAGGATTTTTTTCTTTGTAATACAACACACAATAAGCCAGTGTGTCACATATTTGGCAGTGAGAGTCAACTAATTTTAAATAAAAGCATGCAACTCAGATAACATATTTTATAACGTAGCTAACCTATGTGTTTTAAATGTCATATCGAAGTCAAAAAAGTTCAGAAGAGGAAGACGTTCAGAAAACTAGGCTCTCATAATGTTATGCATTCAGCCTATCAAGTGCTAATAAGAGCTCTAACAAAATGTTTAGGCATTGTGCCTGGTGGTGATAACAGACTGTGTAATCTGGCTTACAGGTCACAGTAGCCTATTTGTCAAACAATGTCTGTCAAACTTGCCCTGGTTTAACCCACACTATTAACAAATCTCAATCCATTCAAAAGAAAAAAACTGTTGGATAAATTATGGCTACCACATGACACTTCACAGTCAAATGCTTGTAGGTATTTGGAGAGAATGTATAAGTACCTGAAGTAAGTCAATGTCAGATAGGTCCTGTAATTAAGACAAACTAGACAAGAAAGGACGGAATGGAGGGCCGTTAGTGGATTAGAGCAAGCTAATAATGTAGTAGGATTATTGAAAAGGAAGATTAAGGGGTTGCTCAGATAAAGCATTTGTTTTTTTTCTACAATACAGACAATAAGGTCATTATTGTCCCTCCACACTAAGTAAAAAATATCTTAGCAATTTATTGATTCTGGATGAGAAATACATATGGACACATGACAGTCATTTACAAATTTCTGGGATTGAAAAACACATTTCCCTTAAAACATCTTTTTTTATAATGACACCACACACATACACATAGACCCCCCTCTAACCAAGAACCCTGGAGCTTGAAATTAGAGAAGGCATGTAACTTTATATCAAGTGTGTGCTGGAAAACTGATCACATACTCAGGCCACCAGGGAGGGCTCTGGTTACCTAGCTTTCTGTCCAATCACCATCAGCAAAGAGTTGGAGACTGGGGAACATAATAACAACACAGGAACCTTGGACAGGATGGATTACAGAGCCTCAAATGTGTCTGTCGAATAAGAATAGCAAGAAGGAAAGAATTAACAAAAAGAAAAATAGAAGAGGAAAAGGAAGAAGAAGAAGAGCAAGAAAGAGTCACAGGTGGTAGGTAATACTCATTACAGGAGTAGTTCCATCATTTCTGATGAGTAACAGCAAAATGGCCTGGTCATCATTTTGAGGACTGAAAATGTTGACATCTTGCATTCTGCCTGTTAAGATTCAAAGATGCCTCCATTTTAAGACCAACTTGAGACTAGTTGGAAAACTAAGATATAAATAAAAAAGAGGGAAAAAAATAATCAAGCAGACAGGAAAGAAGTGTTGCTAAAAAAAAAGAAAAAGAAGAAAAGAAGTAGTTACACTGTTCTGCATGGATGCAGACCATGTTTCTTTAGGATTCAGTAATCCTACAAGTGGTTGCTGATAGTAAGAGAGATGGAGAGCAGGACAGGAAAGGAGTGAGTAAAGAAAAGGAACTGGTGGGATCAAGGTGACGTAAGCAGCTCACTGGATTGAGGTATTGAGTCCTGCTGATTTTAATCTGAGCTGATTAGGAAACAGAAAAACAGAGCCCTGCTAAGCTCTCTTGGGAGAAAGACTATATGAGCAGTCATTTTTTAAAAAAAAAAAAAAAAGAAGAAGAAGAGACACAACAGACTCTATCAAATCACCAAAAGAAAACTCAAATATTCAAGGACCAAGTCAATAAGAAAAGACGATATGAGAACAAAGTAAGTTACAACCAAACAGTAGATCGTTTAGGAGGATTTTAGTAGACTTCATGCTAGTACAGCTTTTAGTGACAGGCTAGTCAAGACAGTAAGAAGAGATAATTAGCTTGATAATAGGTTTCATCTCTGGACTCTTATTAGTCTGTTGCTTTCACCTGAGTACTTTGCCACAATGCCTATAAATGGCAATAAAGCCCTCAAGCTCCAGTTTGGGCTGATTAATTATGAAAATCGCTACCTGACAGCAGAGACTTTTGGATTCAAAGTGAATGCTTCTGCTCCAAGTCTTAAGAAGAAGCAGATCTGGATACTCGAACAGGATGAGATTGATGGCCAAGTGGTGTACTTGCAGAGCCACTTGGGCCGTTACCTGGCCTCTGACAAAGATGGAAAAGTGAGTTGTGAAGCTGAGACACGGGAGAATGTCTGCAGGTTCATAATTGTGGCGCAGTCAGATGGCCGCTGGGCCTTGCAGTCTGAGCCACACCTGCGCTTCTTTGGAGGGTCGAAAGACCACCTGTCTTGCTTTGCTCAGACCATTGGTGAATCAGAGCTCTGGACTATGCACCTGGCCCTTCACCCACAAGCCAACTTGCTAAGCGTAGCCCGAAAGCGCTATGCTCATCTGTCTGCACCAGACAGTGAAATAGCAGTGGACAGCAACATTCCATGGGGTGTTGATGCTCTTCTAACTCTGGTTTATGTAGATGGCAAGTACTGCCTAAAGACCAGTGATAGTCGTTTCTTAAGCAATGATGGGAAACTGTTGTTTGAAAATGGACGTGGAACTGTATACACATTGGAGTTGAAATCTGGCAAGTTAGCCTTTAAGGACTGTGAAGGAAGGTACTTGAGCCCAATGGGACCAACAGGTACTCTACGCTCAGGACGCTGCTCCAAACCAGGCAAAGATGAGTTGTTTGACTTAGAGGAAAGTCACCCACAGGTGGTGTTTCAAGCTGCCAATAACAGATTTGTCTCCATTCGACAAGGTAAGTGCTGAATAAATTCTCTTTGTATGTGTTTAAAAGTATTAGGGATTAGTATTAGAAAACCAAATACTACTACATTATTGACTGTAAGAAAAACTATTATTATTATTATTATTAGTAGTAGTAGTAGTAGTAGTATATAAATACAGATATGAATTGGGCTTTTTTTAAGACTTGCCCAAACAGGACAGAATTGAGGTGAGACTACAGGCAGTCATCAGGAAGTTGTTATGGGTGAATGGTCAGAAATTAAGGTTGTGAGTTACTGGCCATTTATAAAACTTGTGGTTTAAATTCGCAATTACAAATATAAGTAATAAATGGGTGGGTAGGATAAATAAAGCAATACATTGAATTGGCTAAAGCTGGGTAAAGTTAAGGATTAACAGAATTAACAGACCATACTAACAGTACTGGCATTTCTAGTGATGTAGTTTAAAACCAAATGCTAATATAGATAGTAGTAATAAGATTTCAGGTTATAACATTACAATAAAGCAGCCACAGGATAAATACTAACAAAAACTAACTTTTATTAATTTTCTGCCTAGTCAGTGATCTTTTCCAAAGTTCTGATGTCATGGCATATATGTCTCTCTATCCTTCTCTTTCTCTGCTCAACAGTAGTTTTATATGACAACAGAGCTCATTCCTTCAGTCACCATCAACTGTTCAGCCTATTGAGTAACTGAGACTAGAGCACTGCTGTGTGCTTTACAGAAGGTTGTCCATCAGTTACAACTGGTACAGGCCATCTATATGGATTAAGCACTCTGGGGGTAATTTGTCTTTCAAAAGAGGGGATTGTCAAAGTTTTTTTTCCACTTTCTCTCTCCAAGTCATTTACAAGTACAACAGTGTATTGTATTACAAATACAACAGTGTATTCAGTCCTTTAAGACAAAATCATGCTTTAGTTTATATTTTTATTTGTTTTGTCTTACTTTTGTGGCCTCAAACATATAACAATAGCAATACTGAAGATTGTACTATCCAGCAAACCAAGTGCCTACAATAAACAAGCAAGAAAAACATATCAACTATCTAAAGTAGTGATTGTAAATGATTATTTTTGAGACAACAAATGTCCACCTTGAACATTTTGACATGACTATTAAATATCGGTAACCATACAGGGAAATGCATTATATTAAAGCAACTTTACTGTACATTTTTAGCCTCAGATATTCAGCATGGTCTTATTCTTGCAAATTTGCCTAACTGAATATTTCATTTCAAAGTTAGGTTAACAATCATATAAAATCCCACCAGAAGTGTTTTAAGTGTTTCTTTCAGGTGTTTCTATCCTCTTTGTCTTGATTGTAGGATGCAGAGCCTCGGGTACTGTTGTAGCAACACAGGTTTTAATGGTATGGTGCTCCAGTGGCGTGCACAAGAGTACAGAAATTATAATCACTGATTCAAAAATTGAATTAACATACCATACTGAAGCTGTTCTTGAACTGTCTTCTATATACAAAGTGAATACATGTTTTTTCATTATCTTTATAAGAATGTATTACTAGCATTATCCCTCAAAGTGCATAATTGATAGACTTCTTTATCTCTGTGTGACCTGAATCATCTTATCATGTAAAAGTCTAACAAATTATGTTTCCGCACTCTACATGCCATTTTTATGAGTAGTTCAGAATGCATTGTTTTAGGTAACAGAAATGAATAAAAAAAAAATAATAATATTAAATTGTCTTAGCAGGCATTCGTAGAAGAAATAGATCACTACATTACTGCAAGGCAAATGTTGCAGTTTCATGAATTGTAATGATATTATAAAGCTGGTGGGGGGGGGGGGGGCTGTGCATGAGCTTGACCTTAGCAACATAATTTACTGCAACTGTCTTTTCAGCTGGGCATTGCTTTATTGTTTGGCCAGATGCTGCTGTTTTATATTCGCTGGCTAAGTAAACTGATAGCAAGCACGCTGCACATTTTTTTGTTTTTCTTCTTGACCAGACATCTACATTGACTTGCTTGTTGCAGCGATAGGGTAACGTATACTTTGGTTTCCACTATTTCCAGCAGAGTGTTCTTGGTAAGCACTTTGAGCCACCTGCAGTAGATAAATTACTGTAGCAACTCATTGGCTCTGAATATGCATTGTAGACAACAGTAGTTTCAGATTCCATTCTCTCTAATTCATTTCTCAGAAAGACACATGCACTTGCTTCTACACCCTCACAGAGCAATGCCGTCATTTGCCGTTCTACATTAGCAATAGGAAGGTGATCATGGACATGCAGTAAAAGCCGAAAACCTGCACATGCGGGCACACACAATGATGTGGACACTCACATACAGACACCCGACAGCGGCAACGTGCAATAAATAATTTAGTGGACAGGGTCATTTCAATGATGGGGGAGTCAGTTTTCAGAAACACAAGCCTTTCACTGCTTTTCTTTATCTGGGGACCATGCTATAAAAAAGGCCACAACAGGGAGGCAAATCAGAGAATCCTCAGCGAGAGCTGGTCTTTCAGGCCGACAGGCAAATGGTTAGGCAATGGGGAGTGTGGTTGCATTCCATATTAAATAGACTAGGTTAAATAGGCAGTCTGAATTTTGGAGGTAAAAACTGAATCAAATGTCAATACAATTACAAGTGACTTTTTTTTTCATTTATCTGGCCATGGCTTCCTTAACCCATTAACCATATTTATATCTCCACCAGGATAAATTTTTTACAGTACTTTACTCATGCTATGTTTGCGGAATTAGCTTTGCTCAGACTGCCATAAACTATTGTTTACACAATTAGTTCATGGTTAGAAATATACACCTGATTAATGCAGCAAAGATTTGAGGGGAAACATAATTAAGGGCTGTTAAATATCACTTTTGTGTTTGAATGATCAAATCTGAAAACAACTTCACAAACTGTAATTTCTTCTTTTGAAATATTGACAATGAATACAAATTCTGTGTTGTGAAAAATGAGGCAGAGATGCATTGCCAAAGTTTAGATGTTTTGGTAGTAGGAAGGAAATAAAGAGAGGGAGAGAGAGACAGACAGAGAGACAGAGAGAGAGAGAATGGTGCACAGCAGATGGAGTAGTTGTAGCTAATGGAAAAGAAGTGTCTCTATCCATCTACTGCATATTCATCCCATACAAAAAGCAATTAAGCAAAGTAATTCTGCTAATGGATGCAGCAGTTCATTTCTCCCAGAGAGTGCATGATGAAGGAAGGCCAAGATGACTTCCGACAACTCCTCCAATCAGCACTGCAGGTCTGGGCTTCATTAAGCCCTGGGTGCCTCACTCTAGGACGCAATACAAACTCAGATGATCTTGTAATCAATAATGAGAAGTGACATTGGGCGGCTGTTTTTCAAAACAATTTCTCTGATCATTTGGTAGAAATTTGCTGGGATTGGAGGCATGCTAGTATGTGTTGGATTGTAACCAAGATTAGGAGTGGGTTTGTTGGGTAAGGTGGCACAAAGCTCATTCACTAGGGCACTCATTCTAGTGGGCAAATCTGTTTTCAGTGTTCTTTACTACATTTGGGCATTTGAAAAGTGAAAAACAGATTGGACATGTCAAGCATGAAGAATGAGACATACAGGCTATATGTTCTCAGTCTAGACAGTTCTCTACTATCTGTGCTATAAACAAAGAAGTACCGACAAAATAAAGCGGACTAATTGGCAATTGGTGAACCACAAGAGAATTCCCATTCATAATTCATCATTGGGTAAATGTCTGTGATACCCATAACCATTCTAGCAATGGACTGAGGATTCCTGAGTGCACTAACACTAGGATGCCTGTCAAGAGGATGGATACCATACAATTGTTGATTCAGGCTTTGGTCGGGATATATAAATAAACACACTCCACCATGCATGGTCGCTATTTGAATCATTCAATTTAATCAAGTTGATGTCAAGATCCACATATACTGTTCTACCTGCCCCAGTTTGCAGGCTCTCTGTCTCAGTATCTTAGGGTACTGTTACATTCCCCAGAAAAGGGTTAGTAAATTGAGAGGGAGTATTCTGTGATGGGCCTTAGGTCATTCTGAAGCGTGCAGGATTGAGCTTTGTGGCCATCACATTGTGAAGGAGAACTGATCAAACGAGTAGATAAGGGGAGAGTCCAGTCACAGCTGGGCTCTCACTTTCTATCTGATGTGTAAAAGTATAGCAGAATCAGACATGAAATTGGAAAATGAAGTGTAACGGGACACTGAGATGAAGGGTCTGCAGTGAAATGATCAAAAAGATCAGAAAACCTTTCACTCAGATATTATTTTATGCTGGGCTGTGGTTGAAACAAGCACTCCATGATAAATATGATAAATACGCAGGCCATGGTTCTTGTTCTGGCAAAAACGATAACGTAAATTTCTAATTGTAACTGCCTGCATGATACAATCATAATTGATAATGCATTGCTAGGCAACAATTGTACAGAAATCAGCATACACACATGCATGCAACATAAATGTAAAAATGTGAATTGTGAAAATGTATTCCATGGGTGAGCAATGAATGTGCGCAGGTTATGCTTTTAGCCCTGGTTTCTGTTCCAGCGTGTTTCAGAAATCCTGCTGTGTCACATCAAAACACAGGCCTTGCATTAGACTCCTTCTTTTCTTTTCTATGCTGCTTGGGAACCTGACCATCAGAGCTGAAGGACTGTACATACGCCACTCAAAGCTGCTTATTGTGCCCCACGGTGCGGCTTTGCATTTCTCTACAGACTGTATTATTGGAGCACAGAATGAGAAGAAGGGAGGGGAAGGGTTAAAGAGTGTGGGGGGGGGGGGTGGTTTTAAAGGATTAAGGAAATAATCACAGGATATTTTAGGATGCATCTACTTTGGGCATGAGCACTTGCAATCTATCAAGGGCATTTTGATCGAAGTGATTTGTTTCCCAGTAAAACAAAAACAGAAAAACATCATACAACATGTTCTTCAGTCAGTTTTAGTGAATAAGAAAAGCAAAAGTATATGAAGCTCTTAATGGGTTTTTTTGTGTGTGATTATGCATATGAATGTGTATTTGTGGGCACGTATAAATTTGCAAAGTTTAAATTAGTTTATTTAAAGGAAAACTACTTGTGATTACATTTTAAAAGGTAAACATCACAAGATTCACAAGATTATAGCATAATAAATGGGATATTTTACTATATTGTTTTTTATGGTAATTGGAAAAGTTTTCAAATGTGAAAAAAATTCTCAATTTTTTAATGGGAAGTATAGACGCTTCCTAACAAGCATCCTCACTGACATAACTTGTAATAACTGGAGGAACATCCATGACAGAACTACTAGGTTAATTAGTGCTTAAATAGTGCTTCATATGTGCAATTTGGGCAGTTAGTTCAGTTACTCTTTAGAAATGGGAAATTAAAAAAAAAAAAAAAATCTTAAATAGCATCAAATAACATTGACACTAATTAAAAAAGGTCAAGAAGCAGCAATCAACATACCTGTATTACCCACAGGTGTTTCTTTTTAAATAATTATAGATATATTAACTTTACATCAGCATGAGGTGTCAATTTTCTTGATTTATGTTTCTGTTTATTGCATCACTGTTAGTAATGTGAGACAACATGGCTTAGATTGTCATAAAAAAAATTCTGGCAGATTAATCTGATTTCACCGAATCAGAACACCAGAGGATCTCTCAAAAGCAATAAATATTATATTCTTAAACATTCGTTATGTGTTAAATTGTAGATACATTGATTATAGCATTGGTGTCACATATTTTTGTCACAGGGGTGAACATCTCTGCAAATCAGGACGATGAAACGGACATGGAGACTTTTCAAATGGAGATTGATAAAGAAAGCAAAAGGTGCACATTCAGAACAAATGAAGGAAATTACTGGACACTTGTAGCTCATGGAGGCATCCAGTCCACAGCCAAAGAAGTGTATGTCTGACCATTATTAATATATATAGCCCTCAGCTACATCTTTTACAGGCAATCAAATGTCAGTCAGTCCTGTCTCTTAGCATCAGAGTCAGTTATTATTCATTTAAAACTGTTTGAAATATTATTGTTGTTTTATCACATGAGAAGAGTTAACCTTGACATTATAGTTGCAATATTATTATATGTATTATTTTCAGCTGTTGTTGTAGTGTTGATTAATTATCTGTAAGAATGAGTCTGTCTAGCTCTGTCTGTAGTGCAACAGACAGACTCTGTATATAAACATTAAAAAAGTGTGTGTGTGTGTGTGTGTGTGTGTGTGTGTGTGTGTGTGTGTGTGTGTGTGTGTGTATGAAATTGTTTAAGGAGTTGTCAGTGGGAGCACTTTTTACAATACAAGGTTTTGTGACACAAGAAGTAGTCAAGATTTTAACGACAAGCTATAAACACACAAGCTATAAGCACAGCTATTAACAAATATGTTTTTGTTAATATTACCTAAAACATGTTTTTAGGGACAGCATGTGTTTTGTTTGTGAAAACAAATTCTAATAAGGACTCCTAAATCTAAAGTAGGCCAAGTTTAATTATTTCTTTTTCTTTTGTGTTTGCAGAAGTGCCAACACCATGTTTAATATTGTGTGGCTTGGACAACGTGTTGCACTACAAGCTAGCAATGGGAAATATGTGTGCACCAAAAAGAATGGACAACTTGCCGCAGTTAGTGACTCAGTAGGTGGGTGCTGGCATATCCCAAAACAAATCTGTAGCAGAAGCAATAGAGTGTACTCAGACATGTTCATTTTGTAATTAAGTCGTGTAAGCATACCCTAACACACCCTAACCCCATTGAACTAAAACAACTTTTTTTTTTTCTTAAAACAACTTTTTTTCTTCATAAATCTCTTTATGCCTTCTGCAGGTGAGGATGAGCAGTTGGTTCTGAAGCTGATCAATAGGCCTATTCTAATCCTCCGGGGTGAGAATGGATATGTGTGCCATCACAAAAACTCTAATACACTAGATGCAAACCGCTCAGTTTATGACATCTTTACACTACAATTCAGTGATGGGGCATACCATATTAAAGGTGAATATTTGATTTATTTGACTGCAGTGAAGTTACATATACTATACTTATTTCTTACAAATCTTCAGAATTTCTACTGATGTCAGTCTAGATTTCAGGTGTGATAGATATGACTCTTACAGGTGCAGGAGGGCAGTTCTGGTATGTATCCAGCGCTGGCTTGGTGTGTTCAGATGGGGACACTCCTGAAGACTTCTACTTTGAGTTCTTAGAGCATGGCCACATAGGAATAAAGGGGAAAAATGGCAAGTACCTGCGTGGGGACCAGGGCGGCACACTGAAATGTGATGGAGAAACTGCAGATAGCTCATCTCTCTGGGAATATTGACATCTAGTGGTCATTTTAAGGACGTTCTGCCTCTTAAAACCCTTGTTATGGGTTATCATGGGGCTCAGGGGGGCATGGTATTTTTGAACATGGATTGTTGGAATAAGAAATGTGGGCTAAAACAGATGTTTTCTATTTATATTAGCATATGTCAACACAATATTCTCTATAGCTAAATGGTAATCTCCCAGATTTTGAATGTGATAGATAGTAAACCAAAGACTTTTAACTTATTTCTTAGACACTGTAGCTTATTACACCTACACTTACACACTACATATTGTTGATTTGTGGCACTGCTTAATAATTACGTTTCCCAAAAGTTTGCACAGTCTCAAAATTTTCTAAGTCCTAAGTCAGTATCCGCCAAAGGGCCTTAACCAATTGTTCTTTCTGATCACTTCCTCCACAGGCTTATTTGCCTTTTTCATTTTTTTTAATCTTGCCAATCCTTAAACAAGAGGTACTTTAAGTACAGCAGTTTCAGAGTCCTGCAAAGTGGAGCAGTTGTGGCTCGAGATTAGGGAACCTGTCTTGTGACAGGAAGATTGCCGGTTCAATCGCCTTTACCTACAAGACAAAAATGAAGAGCAAAACATCTAACCCCTCAACTACTCCCTGGGCATGGTGCTCTCTGCTCTGGGCAAGTGAGTTTAAGTCCATCAGTCACTTCAGTTGTGATATTTTTAGTGAAGCACACACATGAATGGTTTTATTTAGGGCTTGTCATATCTTGACTAAAAACACCATGATGATCAGTCCGTCAGGGTGGTGTCTTGTCCGGAGCCACAACTCACACACTCACACCTAGGGCAATTTATCATATCCAATTTGCCTACCATGTGTTTTCCGGGAGGTGGGAGAAAACCCATGCTGACATGGACAGAACACACAACACTGGTCTCCTCACAGATAAAGACCAGAGAAATGATCGAACCCACAACCCTAGAACGCTGGAGCTGTATGACACACACACAGTAGTTGGATAAACTTCACAATGAAATTGCTACAGAAAACTTAAAATGATTGCTTCAATCAACAATCCGGTATTCCCCATTGTAACTATATTTAAAATTGCTGTAACTGTCTTTGTTTTTCCTTTCTGATTGAGTAACAATAAAAACTCTCCTTTTCTGACTGGTGTGGATTGCATTAGTCGTTTGTACAATTAGGCAACTTAATGTATCTTTAAGATAATTATTAGGGTCTATAACGTCTATATCAGAAGGTCATAATCATCTCTACATCTTTTCTTCTTTTTTTATTGAAGATGATTTTTGAACAGTGTAGCATATACACAGTTTTGTAACAAGGCAAACTGCATTGTAAGGAAACCTATATCTTTTACTGACATGATCATCAGAACAGCAGCAGCGCCACTAGATGTCGCTGTGTCCCAAAGTGTTATGCGCATGCGTGTTATGCGTCTTACGTTAACCAATGAAATCATGCGCTCGGAAATTTAAACGTTACCTGCTAAGTGTTTGTCGTGTTAAGCTTGAGTTTAACGGGTTGACTCTGCTAAGTTTAGCAGTTTTGTAAATATGGAGCCTGTTAACGACGAGACGACAAGGTTGTATTTTTATAAAAACAGGCTTTCAACCTTCGACGGCTGGCCGTTTGAGGAGGACTGCGTGTGTACTCCTGAGAATGTAAGTGTAGTTTAACCCTACAACCACACACCAGAAGCGTTCAGTTAATATACAGGTTTACCTGTACCTCACAGTTCATTTATCCTTTATACCAGTTATTTCAATTAATATACAGCTTTACCTGTAATTCACTGTTTATTTATGCTTAATACCAGTGAGTTAGTGTGTGTTTAAGAGATGTTTGGTTGGTGTTTATGTTGATGGCTGTGAAGGTTTACAGTTCTTCCTGTTGTAACCTAGATGGCTAAAGCAGGATTCATTCACGTGCCCTCTGAGAACAGTCCTGATGTAGCACAGTGCTTCTTCTGTCTTAAAGAGCTGGAAGGCTGGGAACCAGAAGATGATCCAGAGTAAGTATGGCAACACCTAACACTATTTCTAACTTCTGATGTTTTTGTTGTTTGTTAGAATTCGTCCTTTTTATTTTTATGTTGTTGCACCTTTGCATGTAGTTTCTTTAGATTTGTTGATCTGCCTGTTGCTGTCTAATGCAGACAATAAAGTTCTCTTTCCTAATTTCCTAAGTGTACTGATTATAGGTGTATAGATTTATTTCTAAATGTATTGAGCAAAACAATGGATACATTCCACCTGTGCGCTATTGTAAATACCTCAACATACTTCCACGTCACACAAAAGAATGTCATCCTTATAATAACCTGTGTAAAGTCTCATTTGTCAGCTTGTTTCTTCTGATTTCTTGGTATGGGTGAATGAGTCTGGTGAGGGAATGTCTGTTTATTGCAGTTGTAATGCAGGTGAGAACAGAATCAACTGTCGGTGCTGCTGTTACAGGTGTTTTATTACATGTGAACGAGTCATGAGGTAGTTGCAGATACAGCTACGGTGATTACAAAACTTTGCACACTCTTGTGGACTTGTCCTTGAGCAGTATACTGGCAGTGTGTGTTCACGTGTTTTGCACATTATTTCAGTTACTGAAATCACATTTCTGTGATTTCATAATCTGAGATATGTTTGTGTAAATGCATATGATTAAAAATCTTTGAAACAGCCAATAGATAAATGAGGCCTTTGTTAGCAAACCAAGGCATCACTGTACATGTAATTACTGCTTTAATATAGTTTCTTTTTTATTTATTTAGAAAGGAGCATAAAACACATTCACCCAGCTGCAATTTTATTACATTGAAGAAGTCTGTAGAAAGTCTGACGGTCGAGGAGTTTCTCCGGCTCCAGAAGGAGAGGCAGAAATTTTTAATTGTAAGTATGAAGGTACTGCAAAACGTTCCCTGCCTGTTCCTATTGTGCTTGTCCAAAAAGCATACACTGACTATTTACATAGGAATAACAGCTAACTAATATATTGTTTTTTTGGGTTAAATGTTATTGATTATTATTTAATTTTGTACCATGTCTTAAATTGGTGTTTACATCAATTTTTTTATTAGCCCACTACATACACTACACCTTTTTAAGATTTTCTGCACAAAAGGGCAAAATTCTGCTAAACCACATTTGTACATTGACAATGGCCTATTGAAGTTTAAAAACAGTATCGACTTCTCAGAAAAAGCATTCATTAGTGTTCGTGTTTGCTATATGCACACCAAACCCAACCAAATGATTTGTTGCCTGCAAGCATGAACACCAAGTAATGCTGCATAGATATAGTATCATTGACTCTGTTCACCCTTATGAGAATCTGATGGGCATTACATTTTCTTGCCAAAATTTACACAGTTTGTAATTCAGAGTCTTTATGCATTTTCAGTGCAGACTTTTATTTCCTGTAACAGATACTCTGGTAATTTTATATACAGTACAGGCTATGTGTTTATTGATGTTTCGGATTTCTAATTCAGTTTTCCGCTTTCCTCCATCTGTATGCAAGCGACTTTTACTCTGAGCTAGGCAGTTAGGCAGCAACCCTACTGTCTGCACCAGCATGCTGTTATAGCTAACATGTAATGTCTTAATGATACATACTACATTAAAAATAGGATAGTCCCCCGATGGCTTATGTTGCATAATTACATGCTGTATTTCTTACCTGTATCCCCTATATATTCCTCCCACATTGCTGACATTTAAATTGTTTTTACAAAATCCTCTGTACTAGATTTAAAATGAAATGGACTTCCAATTAATTATCCTCTTTAAATTCAATTGTTTTTTTTTTAAATAGAAAAAGATGTGTGGCCAAGCCATTGACAAATTTGAAGAAGCTGTGAAGTTGAAAAGAGGGCATATCATCCAGACTGCCATGGGTGAAGAATGAAGATAATAAAATCCCACTGTTGTTATTGCTTTTCTGTTGTCCTTACTTTCATCTCTTTCAGGTAATCAACTGATTTTGATTGGGTGAAGTTGGTTTGGATTTGAAGTCATTTATTGTAAATGGAGCGGTGTACGAACTGACTAAGCATGTACATATTTTATTGTCCTGTGCTTTCTGCTATGGCATGTCAGTGGTTGTGGTAGGGTTTGAGGGCCACATGGGACAAACCAGGGAATACCTTAGTTACCCAAGGTTGGGTTTCTTTTTTTTTTTTTTTCCTTTTTTTTTTTAATGTGCTTGTCGTATGTAAAATAACATGGAAAATATTTAAATAAACACAAACACTCAGTATGTGTTTTCTGGTCTGGGTTTTTTGTTGCAGGAGAACCTTAAGAAAAACTTTGTTTTACTGAAAACTACTGATGTGATGTCATTGCTCAAACAATGGCTTTTAAATGCATTCTGAACCATATACACAATATGGCCAAAGGTTTGTGGATACCTGACCATTACACTCGTATGTGGTTCTGTTATAAACTACTACCACAAACTTTAAAGCAAACCCCCCTTGTATAAAATATCTTTGTATGCTGTAGCATTTACAATTTTCCTTGTCAATAAGGCACCCAAACTGTTCCATTGTGACACTTTACCTGTGCACAAAGCGAACTCCATAAGGAGTTGATTTGCCAAGACTAGAGTAAAAGAACTTGAGTGGCCTGCATGTCAAACCCACTGGGCACCTCTGTAATAAACTGGTAATGGGTAAACAGCTATGTGAGTGAGTGGTGATAAACATCAATGCAAGTATTTGATATTCATTGAAATATTGTAGTTTCCATCGTATTAGGGTATTAGCCTGCTAAGATGGCTTGGGTTAGTTAAGCTGGGAAGTTATCAAATCTATTCTTACAGCTCATCAGGTCTGTATAACTCACAAACCACAGATGGTGGCCATGTTTCCGACGTAGCCTAAAAGCCCCACCTCTGATTACTTCTACTTCTACATACTGGGGTATGCCATTTCCCTATCATTTCTGAAATAAAATATTTGACTCACCCTGTATATTAAAGATGGTATAAGATGTAACTATGTTTAATAATATGAATAAGATTTCATATCATAGATTGTGATAATGAGAAATGACAAATTGCATTAATCTTGCTATACTGAATTTATGTATATAATATCCACACACAGACAGGTGACAAAATTAGCCCAATTAGTTGCTTTTTTACGATGCCTATTTATTTTGTTGGTATTGCA
The DNA here is from genome assembly GCA_028565595.1 of Duopalatinus emarginatus. Taxonomy (NCBI): domain Eukaryota; kingdom Metazoa; phylum Chordata; class Actinopteri; order Siluriformes; family Pimelodidae; genus Duopalatinus; species Duopalatinus emarginatus. Next base: position 12,495,899 of record JAOVVF010000051.1, read on the forward strand.
TGCCTCCACTTGTACCCTTAGAAGTAAGTGTCTACTCAGGTGTGAGGAGTCAGTGAATGATTTAATTTAAAATAATGTTTATGTAAATCGTATTCTATGCTCTTCACAGTCATAAGATTTCAACCCAGTTACCCACCTATGTTTGTTCTTTAATTTGTAATATTCTCATTTAATATACTAATGCATCTAAATAATAGAATATCATGGGGAAAAAAATAACCTCTCATTCATTATATGTATGTGCTGAACTAGACTGAGTGATGTACAGTATTTTTGAATAGTAATTTTCTCAAATTTAAAAATAAAATATTCTAATAATTCTAATATATCTGATACTTGAAATATTTCACTTTATATGTAATGAGTATAAATCATACAACAGTTTACATTTTTATAAGTTTACACTTTTTGAACATGAGCTTTTTTCACAATATCAGAATTTATTTGAAATGCAGCAGTTTAGATCTATGGGACAGTAAATAGGGTTGGGGATTGTGGCTAAAAGCACAGTGACTGTTGAAGCCTGATGATATAGAAAAACTCTTATCTCACTATATCAGGAATAATTCGGATGAAATGAAGACGCATCGGTTTATGTGACTCGGTGGTTTGGGTAATGAATATGGATGTCTTTGTCCAGATTTTCCTCTGAAGTGTTTTCTATAACATGGCCACGACTGAACTGGACGCGTTATTGCGCGCAGTGATTCTGGTTCATGTTTAGGCACCAGACTGCCTGCGATAGGTGGTGCTCATTATCACTGACAATGACGTTCTTACTCGCCTTGTTTGACTTCGTCTTTAATGAACATAAACGCATGAAGACTTGAGTGCACTTCGTTATTCTGCATGGTAAGTCCTTAGGTTTTGGCACCGGTTTGTATCTGCTACACTGTTCGATATGAGACTTGGCTTTGGCTCTGTGGTTCTCGCCGCTGGATTATGCGCGATTCTCAGCTTCAGCTTTCTGGCGCTCGCCATCGGAACCGAGTACTGGTACATTATAGAGGATAACAGACCGAACCACACAGACCCACAGCATGTCCATTCTGGACTTTGGGGAGTGGAAAATGGTAAGGCACTTTTCTTATAAATTGGTGAGTAATAGGTAAATAAGTAACTTCAGAAAAAGATCTATAATATTTATAATTATAATATTATAATTATAAAGTATAATTATTCCTGTGCTGATGTGTCTGTCTGCAGATGAAGAGCCCGTTACAGAAGACCCACCAAGGTTTTCAGAATCAGAAAGGCACATGCAGAGTGAGCATGTCTTCATATGTAACTTTATGAGTCTAATACTACAGTTAAACCCATTTCATTGCTGGACAGGTCACTAATGTAGAGAAGCAGTCATTTAACACTTTCCCATTCTGCTCTGACATACTGTACACACAGGCACTGAGTACATTACTTCTGTTGACTGTAATTGTTAATAAGCAGCTGTAATTCTCTTCAATGCAGATATGCATATCATGATTGCCATCCTGCTGCCTCTCAGTCTGGTCCTCTTAGTGTTTGGAGGAATATGTGGTATGGCCAGCGCTCTGGCCCAGAGTAGACTTCTCCTCACTGGAACTGCAACCTATTTTCTTCTTTGCAGTAAGTTTCAGCCATGTACACATGTCTGCATATCCTTGATAGGCTAATGTTGTTTGATTTATATTTGCTACAACTGTGGGTGTCTGGCTGATCATTAAAGGATATAGCTACATAGAGCAACCCTTCTCATAACCGGCCTTCTATGACAATAGTTGTCTAATTACAGCAGTGTCTTGTATGTACTAATTGCTTCAAATTTCCATGATCTCTTTATGAGGGTAGTACATTTGCTGGCTAACTCAAAGGAAACCAAAAAGTTAATTGGCTGCTTTGAGAGCTGTGTTTTGGGACCAATGTTATTACAATACATTATCTTTCAATACCTATGGGCAGAATTAAAGGCTTTATTGATTTTTTCCCCAGCTTGTATATTAAAGTGTTATTGAGTAGATGAAGATGTGAGGAGATTAGTAATCTCTTGGACATTCCTGTAATGTTTTGGTGTAAATTATCCTAACTAAATACAATAATAAATAATAATAAAAAAATGTTATTGTCAAAATTGTATATACCAAGTATTCTGATTCAGAAGGTGAGATTGAAAGTGTGAGTTGTTTAGATTTTCTGCAATAAAAAAAAAGGTTATGGTTAATGGCAGTCTGCCCTTTACAAGAAAGAGCTCTAAATGTAGATCATTCCCAGATCAAAACAACTGCAGAGATGCATGAAGCTGGAAAATGCCGCAGAGGCATTTATTAAGAAATAGGTGTTCATCATACCACAATAAGACCAATTCGGTACTTCTACTACTCTCTTCCTAACTGGGCATCCTGAAAAGGTCATGCCAATGTAGTGCTGAAGGAGTAAAAAAAAGAAGCCAAGGGTAATCAAAATTGATTATATGCACCAAAAATCATTTTATGATGTTATTGTGGCTAAATACTATTGTAACAGTTATTAAATACATTTTTACATTTTTAATACATTTTAAAATGTGATGTGAATGCTTAATCAGTATGTTTATTTTAAAAAACATTAATGATTGTAAGAAAATATGGTTTCTTAGAATTTTGTGGATGGACTTCAACAGCAAAAGACCATATTGTTTTACTCTTGTCAGCCAAGAACAGGAATCTGAGGCTATCATGGGCACATTCTTGCCCAAAATCCAACAATTCAACAGGTTTGTCAACTTAACAAATTCGTCAACTGTCCGGTTTCAGTGAGTCTGTACTCATGATATCCTCAGATAGTTCTTATTCTTGGCCACCAGGAGGACATGTCTCATGTTCTTCGAATATAGATTACACCAGATCAGAACCCACCTTTCTGGCAAACATGGTACAATTGCATGCATGGTATTATTGATTGTATTATTCGATAAAACGGAATTATAACTTGTATGACGATCAGACTACATTTTATGAAAAAGTAGAAATGGATCAACAGAAATCATGGTAAATCTAAAGGGTTCAAAACTGTAAGAGATAATCCAGTGCCAGTATATTAGACAGAACAGTCTTTGGTTTCATGTAAATTCCCAGGGCAATTGGCACAGTGAGCTTTATTAACTACACTCCTTAAGGGCCCTTTTAAAGCCAGTGCCCTAGTGTCTTTTCAGTAGTTATCCAAAAGCCTGAGACATTCAGTATAAAGGTCTTCTTGCCTTGAAACATGAGAAGCTGCCACAAAATAACCCTTTGCACTTATCACAATGGTAATCAGGAACACATAAGAAATGTTTAACACTGAAATTCCGGTGAGCAGTTAGGTTTCTAATGACCTTTTCTGTCAGATTTCTTTCTGATATTAACAATAAATTATGAAACTGGAGACGAATGATCACCACAATCTTTACATCAACAATTTAGATAAAGTGTTTTACTGTGTATGCAGGAGAAAGTTTGCCCTTGTAAACAAACCAGGAGATGAAGATCATAATTAGAAGTTTGTTTTATTATCAAGCACAAATGTTGAGGTCTCAAACTCTTCAGTATTTAAACAGAATTCTGTTATTGGATGTTTATATCAAGTATGTGGGCATTTGGATTAAGTGTCCTGTGGTTCTTTGGTATAAGCACATGCAACAGACACAAACACACAGTCTGTTTATTGGAGCAAATGAAGCCAAGTCTGCTTGTCTTTTTTCTCTGCTTTTGCTAATTAGACCATGCATTGATTTGGCTTTTTATTGACTATTAAGTTTATGTACTTATTCTGTCTCATTTTGTTAGTGTTTAACTAGATGTGATTCTGATGGTGCAGACCTGCAGTGGCATGCACTAATGTTGATTCGGTTCTGATGCCTGCTGTCTGAGAGTCTGAGTGCTTTAGTGATGGACCAAAATGATCTCCTGTCTGTACTTGTGATTGCAGCTGTACAAGCCTGGTTTAAAGCTTTTAGCCCTATTCTATTAATAAGTGGTAAACCAGCCTGTCAGATTCTGTTGTTTTGTTTGTGACACAGGATACCACTGAGACCATCATTTCCTGTGTGTAATTATTAAGCATGTAGATAACTGGCAATTTGGCAGAGTAATAAGTTGGATTGAAGGTGGGTGTATCTGCACCCATATGGCTCAATGGGGATACAGGAAGTTAGTTGTAGTCATCTAAATCAAAATTTGAATAAACAGAACAAGCAGTACTAAAGATCTGTGCACTGTACAGCTGTTGTACAGATTTGTTTAATGTAAGTGTACACCTTGTATTTTTGTCTTTGACGCCATGACATTTATTGTAAGTATGCCATGAATAACCAATATACAGTAATGTAAATGCAAATCCAATTTTAGATGCCCTAAACTGTACAGTGATGGGCATTCATGCACAATAAGCATGGTGATGTGTACTACAGTCTTTGCTGTATCACAGACAAATTATGCAGTTATAAATTACATTATACTTCCTTGATATGATAAAGCTTCTTGTCTGGATTTGGTTTGAGGCCCATTGGCTCACAATTCCTGGATATGAATTAATGTAGATTAATTCAGATCTATCTCTGGCCTTTTCTTTTACTGACATGCCATTTTGTATTAATTTGTACTTTTTTAATTTATTTATTATACTAAGTAACTAGCATTTAACTAATTCAGCTTATTACAGTAATACTTACTATCCTTATATACACTCAATGTATCTGTTTCAGGTCTTCTCACTCTGTCTGGTGTAAGTCTGTATATCAGTTATTCCCAAAAAGCTTTCGAGGAGGCAAAGATGAGGATTGGGTTGGAGCAGATGGCCATGGTTCACACATCCTTCGGCTGGTCAGTGTGTTTGGCCTGGCTCTCCTTCATCCTGGAAATAATAACCGGTCTTCTCCTGCTGCTTGCTGCCTGGATGGTCCAATTAGCCCAGTACCAGGAGACTGTGGGCCCTATATAAAATTCACATCTCCAGTGAAAACCCTCTGTGGTTATGATGCCAGTTGGTAAGAAAATATTTGCAATATAAACATAATTTAAATAAGATTTCAAGAAAGCATTTTTTGGGATGTGTTACCTTGAGGCAATACAGTATGATAATGGTAAGAAAGGAAAAAGGTGTTTTGAAATTGAATATCATAAAAAAATTAATTTGTTTGCCTGAATGTTACACTTAGACAATATTGTACCTATAGGAATGAATGTTAAAGATATGTAAATGATGGAGCTGAAACATGTGATGAAGGCCACAATAAAGGGATTCAACATGACTTCCAAAGACTATTGGTTTGCCTAGGGCCCTGCTTTTTTTAATAATGGATCTTATCTCAGGATGTATTGTGTAAGTGAAAGGCCATAAGTGATATGTTACTTAGAAGCAACATGGTTCCATAGAGGGTTAATGTTTTTTTTTTATTGTAGGCAGGGGGCCTGCAAAGATGAAAAGCAATTGTGCTCTCATTTTAATAGTGTAAACTATGGAAAATGTGTTCAAAAGCACTTACTGTGTCTTTAGGATAGACATAATGCCTTTCCCCCCTGTTTACTCGTATTTTATCTGAATTATACAGTATAATTTTAATTGAATAGTAATAGTGGAAGATTTATTCCTAACACCTGTGTCCTTTATTTTTCTATACTTAAGTTTACCATAATCCTAATTTAAGGGCTTTAATAGTAAACAGTTATCTTGTCCAACACTTTTAGGCATGTAACTGTAGCTTTTTTTTTGGTCAAAAACACTTTAAGGATCATACCTGGCCACAGTGGGTTATAAGTTTGAAAGATGTGCCTTAACTAATGCGCTGTACATTATTTTACTTTATTTTATTTTATATAATTACTGTTGCACATGCAGTGATTGAATTTCACAATGACAGTGGCTCTTTTTTTAGGCCTACTTACAATAAGAACAACACATAATGTTTATCTAAATAACATAAGGTCTAGAAGAAAAAGTATCCATGCTATAATCATTTTTCTAAAAATTATATATAATGTATTTATATAATGTATAAGGAATAAGAAGACTTGAACCTAATCTTTTATAGAAAAATAGATGTTTATTCTCATGAATGTAGCATTGGAACATTGCTGCCTTGGTACACACTGTTGTCATAGGCAACTGTTATTCTAACCATCAAGTTAGAATAATTTAATTCTCTGCACACATCCAGAGAATTAATTCATTAATTCAGTTTATTCAATCAGAAAGAACTACAATGCAATACTATTTATGGACATTTTGTACATAGAATTTCATTAACTCTGACACTTGTAAAGCTCCTCTTAATGAGGCCCCTCTCAAACAGTGTGACTAGTGTGTAGCTCAGGGCTCTGGTTTGAGATGCTGCACAGCAAATGCAATATCCCCCTGGTCATTAAGACAATTCATCTCCAGAGTGTTTATGGGACACATGTTACATGTACTTAATATGCAAACCTTGGGACAAGATCAATATTCCCAAAAGAAAAATGTGCCATGATGTGTGCTACAGGATTTATTAACATTATTAAAGAAATTAGAGACACTGTTTTTTATTTCTTTATATGTATCTATACAGTGTGGTCTGTGACCACACTAAAATTGTGGCTTTTAAAAAGATTCTATTGTTCACAAAAGAGGGATGAGAAAAAGCGTGAGAGCTTATCGCTAACCTGGATCAAGAATGTACCAGCCGAAATTGTGTCGCAATCTCCATGCAAGAAACTTGTGAGCAGTCTCAATGCTTCATTACCGATCTCCAAGCTAAAATTGAGGTTTATGAAAAATAGACTTGTAGCTAAATGGGGCAGCTAAATAAGTGATTAAAAATGGAAAAAAGACGGGAAGTCGTAGCGATAAAATATTAGCCCCAACAAAGTGGATTGCATGGTAAAACATTTTACACATCCCAGAGAAATGTACATGGATCCCTTCCTAACCCAGATAATGTATAATTCAGTCAGTCTAACTCTAAAACAATGACTGTTCAAAGTTACACCAGAGTAGTAAGTCATGACTGGGGGTCATTCCTGCTGTTTTGTTTTCAGGGGCAAGTTTCAATGTTAGCCTATATAATATCATTATGGGTTGAACAATGGTTGTACTGGAAACAACTGGAATTTTTCAGCATTTTGATGGTCATCCAGAAAGATTTACAATGCCTTGTCTTCAAAATCTAAAATGTTGAAATGCTATCTAGTAACCAAATAATAATTTACATGGCCTTAAACTATTGCTTATTTAAATAAATGTAAAATATGCATGTAAATCATTTAATGATTGAAATGAGAAATGTTTGCTAATTTGGTTCAGAACGTCCCGCAGCATTTAACTCATGCAGACAATGATGACTAAAGATTTTTTTTTTCTTGTTTTCATCTGTCTCTTGCTGATTTCAATGCAAACTGTTCAGCCACAAACTTGGCTTTCTTTATAGCTAGTTGAGTGTCTTCTTCGCTGATGCCGAGGTGCCATACAGCTCTCACTGTACCACCGACATGAGGGAACATGAGCACACGTACACCCTGGTCCAGAATGTCAACCTCCTCTTCGCTCACCTCCTCCATCAGCTCACAGAAACGAGTTGGACTGAGCCCAGGAACTCGCAGACAGAAGCGCAATATGTTGGTTTCAACAGAAGCCATGTCTACGTGGTACAAAGGAGGATCACACTGTGTCAAAGCTGTGAGAAGATGCAAAGAAATTACATTAGACACCTCAAAAGGACTGTTTTATGCTGATGTAGTTTAGCTGTTTTTCTGCATGATATCAGTTTGAGAAAGGAGCAGTCCAGTGCCACTGTCTGACATTTTGATGTGATTAATTATGGCTGTAAATACAGTGCCTTGCAAAAGTATTAAACCCCTGCAGAATTTATCAAAATTTACAAATGATAAATACACATAGTTTTCCTGTTAGTAGTTTTGCAAACTCATGTTCTTGTCAGTGAATATTTAAAGTCAAAATTAATCATTGACCAAATAATTAATTATTGATTGAATATTTAAAAGAAAGTAAAAAACTAAAAAAATGCTGTTAGCATAAGTATTCAATCCCCCAGGTTCAGAAGCTTCTAATGAAAAATACTGTCTAAACAATAAAAAAAAATACTGTCTTAACATTGTCTCTAAAAAAACAGACTCTTAAAAGGATAAATAAATGTCTCCTAAGCTCTTAAAAATAAGCCGCTTTTCTGAATTAAACTGTGGCAAGTAAATAAATGTAAATGTAAATGTAGATGCAGTGCAAATGCAAATGCATGTATTTAAAGTCAGAATTTTTTTTTGAGGATCATACATCACCTTTAGCAAAAGTCCTGGCATTCCTGTGGTCCTCCTCCAGTCTAGCCGTCATGTCCAAAAGGGCAATCTTTCCAGCAGCTGCTAAAATACCCGACTGGCGCATTCCACCACCCAGCACTTTACGAGCACGCACTGCTCTCTGGATGAACTCTTTAGACCCAGCAAGCATGGTACCAGCAGGTGCTCCCAATCCCTTTGAGAGACAGTATGTGAACAATGACTACTAAGAAATACTATGCTGAAAAAATGCTATATTTATGCTAGAACCACTATTAGACTTTCCCTTGCAATTTTTAACTCTTGATATCCTTCACTCTCTAGAAATGTCCACTCACTTATGTGAACTAAATTGATGCTATAATACTTGCATTTATTGAGTGAAAGTACAAAAATATTTGAATGGGCATTTGTTAGCATGTAAAACCAGGATTCATAGTCAAGAAGACAAAGTCATGTATTGAAATATACTCATTCTCTTAAGACTCTTCATTAAGTAGGTTTACATTAGCTGAAAAAGAAGGCCTGGTTACAGGCTGGCTGGCAACAATGCAATGTAATATTGTGAAGAAAATATAAAATATACATTATATTACTTAACATTATACAGGATTAATATTAATAGAATAGAATAGAATAGAATAGAATAGAATAGAACAGAATAGAATACTTTTAGCTCCCCTTTGCAACCTAGCTAAACACTTGCTCAGTATCCAATGTAATCAACTTTGTGCTGGACCTTTCTTATCTGAACACATTTCAAAATATCAAAGTGATAATAACACATTAGTCAAAAATGTGCAAAAATATCTTGCACATAGTGATACGTGTGATATAATATGCACAATGTGACGCATTAGATAAAAATGTGTGCAATATAAAGCTCATCATAGTTTTATAAAATGTGAAAATCCAGCTTTTATCTATTTTAAGATTCTAACAGAAGTCACTGTCTGTGAGTATGGCCCTTACCTTAGACAAACACACACTGACAGTGTGGCAGTGTCTGAGTATGACAGAGGGATGCACACCCAGTGCCACTGCTGCATTCATCAGCCTAGCACCATCCATATGAACAGCCAGTCCATACTTATCTGCTATAGAGCGCAGCTGACAGAAAGTGTTGCAGTTCAGACCATGTTAACATTTTTATCGACAGATAAAAGCTATGATGATCTTCGTAATTCTATTTACAAATGTAAACCAAATGTAACCAGTATAAATGCATTTTCTAATACAATGTCTCTAACCTCCTGCAGGAAGGAGACAGGGAGAACACGTCCACCCATAATGTTGTGCGTGTTTTCTACACACACCAGACGTGAGCGAGGGTAGTGTGCATCAGGGTAGCCATGGCGGATCTTTGATTCCAGCTGCTCCAGATCAAAGGTTCCATCAGCCAGTGTTGTGAGTGTAGTGGAGTGTACACCAGCAAGCTAGAGGAGTGTGTCAGAGCAGGTGTCTTTCATCAGTATCCAAGACATGACAGTAACACACTTGATAATACAGCATACTTCATAAAACACATACATGTACAGTACTGTTTAAAAGTCTTAGGCACATATAAAGAAATGTTGTGAAGAGGTTTTTACTATTTGAAAGAAAAACCCCACAATGAGCAG